>CAUYLG010076515.1:0-17647 GCA_963573385.1 Cacajao melanocephalus
TCCTTTTACCATTATGTAATGCCCTTCTTTGTCTCTTTTGATCTTTGTTGGCTTAAAGTCTGTTTTATCAGAGACTAGGATTACAACCCCTGCTTTTTTTTTTCCCCTATTTGCTTGGTAAATCCTCCTCCATTCCTTTAAATTGAGCCTATGTGTGTCTTTGTACATAAGATGGATCTCCTGAATACAGCACACTGATGGTCTTGAGTCTTTATCCAATTTGCCAGTCTGTGTCTTTTAATTGGGGCATTTAGCTCTGATCTTTATTATATCTTTCATTCTCTTTATTTGGGGTTTGATTTGTTATTGCTTTTCTAGTTCTTTGAGGCACATCATTACATTATAGGAAATATTTACTTTTTTAATGTAGGCATTTATTACTATAAAATTCCCTCATAGCACTGCTTTTGCTGTATCCCATAGGTTTTGGCATGCTGTGTTTCCATTTTAATTTATTTTAAGAAATTTTTTAATTTTCTTCTTAATTTCTTCATTGACCTATTGGTTATTCAGGGGCATGTTGTTTAATTTCTAGGTATTTATACCGTTTCTGAGGTTCTTCTTTTTATTGATTTCTAGTTTTATTCTATTGTGGTCTGAGAAGATACTTGGTATACGTTTGATTTTTTTTAAATTTTTGAGACTTCTTTTGTGTCCTAACATATAGTATATCTATCTAGGAGAATGTTTTATGTGTTGATGAGAAGAATGTGTATTCTGCAGCTGTTGGATGAAATGTTCCATTGAGGTCTGTTCTGTCCATTTGGTGTAAAGTACAGTTTAAATCCAATGGAAATTTGTTGTTGATTTTCTGTCTAGATGATTTGTCTAATGCTGAGAATGGTGTGTTGCAGTCCCCAGTAACTATTGTAGTTGATCTCTCCTTTTAGATATAATATTTGCTTTATATATTGAATGCGCTGGTATTAAGTGCATATATATTTAGAATTTATTTTCTGATGTCCTTTGTCTCACTTCACTATTTTTAATTTAAATTCTGTTGTATTGGTGATAAGTATAGCCATTCCTGCTTACTTTTGGTTTCTGTTTTTATGGAACACTTTTTCCATCTCTTTACTTTTAGTCCATATGTGTCTTTATAGGTGAAGTGAGTTTCTTGTAGGCATCATTATAGTCAGGTCATGGGTTTTTAATTTATTCAGCCAATTTATATCTTCTAAGTGGAAAATTAAATTTATTTACATTCAAGGTTGTTTATTGATACATGAGGAGTTATTCCTATCATTTTGTAGTTTTCTGGTTGTTGTGTATATCTTTGTTCCTTTTCTTCTCTTGTTGTTTACCATTATGATTTGGTGATTTTCTCTAGTGGTAATAATTGAGTGCTTTTACTTTATTTGTGTGTTTTTTCTACTCTTGTGTTTCATATTTTCACGTGTTTTTATGATGATATATGTCATCTTTTCACATCCCATTGTAAGATTTCCTTACGCATTTCTTGTAGATTCAGTCTAGTGGTGATAAATTCCCTTAGTTTCTGCTTGTCTAGGAAAGACTTTCTTTTGCCTTCATTTATGAAGGATAACTTTGATGGGTAAGGTACACTTTCTTGGCTGGCAGTTTTCTCTTTCACCACTTTGAATATATCATGTTATTCTCTCTTGACCTGTAAGGTTTCTGCTGAGAAATCCACTGTTCACCTGATGGGGGCTCCCTTTTATGTGACTAGATTCTTTTCTCTTGCTGTTTTTAGAATTATCTCTTTCTTTGGCTTTGACTTTTGACAGTTTGACTATAATGTGCTGTGAAGAAGGCCTTTTTGCGTTGTATCCATTTGGGGATCTGTAAGCTTCTTGTACTTGTATGTCTAAATCTTTTACTAGACTTGAGAGGTTTGCCGATATTGTTTCATTAAACAGGTTTTTTTTTTTTTATGCCTTTGGTCACTTCACCTTCTAGAACACACAAAATTCAAATATTTGGTTCCTTTAGGAAGTCCTATATGTCATGTGGGCTTTGTTCATTCTTTTTTATTATTTTTTCTTTGTTTTGTTTGTTTGTGTCTGACTAGGTAATTTCAAAAGAAAAACCTGTCTTTTCATTCTGAATTTGCTTCTTCTATTGTTAAAGCTCTTGAATAACTTTTTGTTTCATTCATTGAATTCTTCAGTTCCAGAATTTCTGTTTGGTATTTTTTTAATGATATCTATACCTCTGGTGAATTTTACATTCATATCCTGAATTGTTTTTATTCATTTCATTGTATTGTTTATTAGTGTTCTCTTGTATCTCACTGAGATTTCTTAAGACATTACTTTGAATTATTTTTCCAGAATTTTATAAATTTTGTCTTTGTTTCAATCCTTTCTGGAGAATTCTTGTCTTCCTTTAGAGATGTTGTATTTCCTTGGCTTTTTCATGTTTCTTATGTCTTTTCATTGATATGCATATCTTGTGTAACAGTCACTTCTTCCAATTTTTTGGATTGACTCTCATGGGAGATGACTTTTTCCTGAAGATTTAACTATAGTTGTTGTTAGCTTTGATTCTGGGTGTACACAGTAGTGTAGTCTCTATATGATTTCTTCAGCTGTAAACACTGTCCGTGCTGTGATTTCTTCAGTAGCTTAGGCTGCAGTTGTTAATAGAGGCTGTGATGAGGTTTTATTAGGAATGGGGATGCCAGGTGGGCCACTCCTTGGACCCCAGTAGTGGCAGCAGTGGGCCAAGCATGCCTGTCCTTGGGTCCCAGTAAGCATACATGGGCACCAATATTAGCAGACACAAATGAGCTGATTATCATGCCTCTGGACAGCTTGCTTAGGTATCAGCAGTGGTAGCCATAGGTCAGGTAGGTAGGCAGACCCTTGGTTCCCTGTATAGCTTGTGTAGCATGGGTGATGGCAGTAGCATCAGGAGGACATCCCTTGGGCTTTGAAGTGGCATGCACTGGTGTTAGCATTTGCTGCAATGAGCTAGGCAGGCCAGTCCCCAAACTTCCAGGTGGCACATGCAAGTAGTTGCTAACTATGGCATTAGCAGCAGGATGGGTGGGCACAACCTCAGTCCACTGGGAGGAGTACACAGATGCCAGTGGTGGTAAACAGGATGGGGCAATCCCCAAGACCCCAGGCAGTGTGCTCAAGCACTGAGAGAAGTAGGGCTGAGCAGGCCTTTACCCAGGCCTCCCACTGGTGCATTCAAGTGGTCCTGTAGTGGGCAGGGCAAGGTGATGCCAGGCTCCTGGCAGAATGTTTTGGTGACTGCAGCAGCAGCAGCAATAGGCTGGGGAGCCTATCCTCAGGGCATGTACAAGTCTGCTGTGGCCCTGCTGCTAGGGGTCAGAGTTGCTGTAGAGTGACTGCAGCCACATGCAGGCAGTTCTCAGGCTCTGGGGTTGGGAATGGTGCTTTGGCCTTTGGTGGTGGCAGTAGTGGCATCAATGGCAGCAGCAGCAATAAGGGAAACTAGTCCTCATGGTATATGCAAATACATGGTAGCAGCCCTGATGCTAGAGGGCCAGGGTCACTGCTAGTGCCATGCACTTTGGCCCTCAACTGCAACAGCAGCTACTGCAGGTGGCAGCATAGCTTGTCCTGCTGGTTGGGTTGAGGTTGCTGTCTGTGGTAAGTTTCCTTGGTAGGTGGTTCTCAGACTTTAGAGAGAGCATGTTTTAGCTTATTTTGTCCTGGTGACATCCTCCTTGGTGACCTGCACAGCCCATTCTGTGGGGCACAGACAAGTTTGTGCTAGAGTGCTGGGAAGCCTGACATTCCTCTGGGTCCAGCTGGCATCATACTTCTTCAGTCTCCAGGTGAACTTGGGAGTACATCAGTGTAGCTCTAGGGATGTGGAGATGCAGGGGTTGTTGTGGCCCAGGGTGGGCTGCAGACTGATGGGGGCTGAGCTCTCAAAGTGGCACCATGCTGCACCTGATTAGGACCCAGGAGGTATTTGGGACCCAGGATGAACTACCTTTCTGGAGCAATGTCATTGCACAGTCTCCAGGCAAGTCACTATGCCATTCTCAGGGCCTACAAAGGCTGCTCCCATGGGTAAGGTTGCAGGAGTCCCCAGTGGAAATGTGAACCACTAGGGGTCTTTCACTTATTCTCTCCCACACTATGGAACCTCTGTGGGTTCCTAGCCAATCCTGGCCAAGCTGGCTGCTTTGCTTCCCTCTCATTCTGTGCCTTAGGTGTTTTCCGTCACTTCTCTGTTGAATTTCAGTGTTCTCTCTTAATGATCTGTTTGAAGTAGGATTATCCACCTACTACATTGGTCCTTCTTGAAAGAGGCAAGTGTTGGAGTCCTCTAGTCAGCCATCTTGAAGCCCCTTTCTCTAGGGTAACTTTTAAAGAAGTTAGAGATATGACAATAAAAACTCAAATGACAAATATTTCTGTAAAAAAACAAAAGGAGTAAGACACCATAAAAACCCTAGAAGAAAACCTAGGCAAAACCATTCAGGACATAGGCATAGGCAAGGACTTCATGACCAAAACACCAAAAGCATTGGCAATAAAAGCCAAAATAGACAAAGGGGACCTAATTAAACTTAAGAGGTTCTGTACAGCAAAAGAAACAATCATTAGAGTGAACTGGCAACCAACAGAACGGGAAAAAAATTTTGCAATTTACCCATCTGACTAAGGACTAAAATGCAGAATCGACAAAGAACTAAAGCAGATTTACAAGAAAATAACAAACAAACCCATTCAAAAGTGGGCAAAGGATATAAACAGACACTTTTCAAAAGAAAACAATTATGCAGCCAACAAACATGAAAAAATGCTCATCAACACTGGTCATTAGAGAGAGAAATGCAAATCAAAACCACATTGAGATACCATCTCACTCCAGTTAGAATGGTGATCATTAAAAAATCTGGAGACCTCAGATGCTGGAGAGGATGTGGAGAAATAGGAACACTTTTACACTGTTTTTGGCAGTGTAAATTAGTTCAACCATTTTGGAAGACAGTGTGGCGATTCCTCAAGGATCTAGAAATAGAAATTCCATTTGACCCAGCAATCCCATTACTGGGTATATATCCAAAGGATTATAAATCATTCTATTGTAAAGACACATGCCCGCATATGTTTACTGCAGCACTCTTTACAATAGCAAAAACATGGAACCAACCCAAATGCCCATTGATGATAGACTGGACAGGGAAAATGTGGCACATATACACCACGGAATACTATGCAGCCATAAAAAATGATGAGTTTGTGTCCTTTGTAGGGACATGAAAGACTCTGGAAACCATCATTCTCAGCAAACTGACACAAGAACAGAAAATCAAACACTGAATGTTCTCATTCATAGGCAGGTGTTGAACAATGAGAACACATGGACACAGGGAGGGGAGCATCACACACTGGCGTCTGTTGTGGGGGATAGGGGAGGGACAGCAGGCGGTGGGGAGGTTGGGGAGAGATAACATGGGGAGACATGCCAGATACAGGTGACAAGGGGATGGAGGCAGCAAACAACATTGCCATGAATGTACCTATGCAACAATCCTGCATGATCTGCACATATAGCCCAGAACCTAAAGTATAATAAAAAAAAAAGGAAAAAAATTAGAATGGACTGTAAAAAACAAGAGTTAGAAATACAAATAGTGATAACATAATAATAGCTACTATTAAAATAGTGCTTACTATCAGACATTATTCTAAGACTTCTACATTAATCAACTCATTTAATCCTCCCTCTATAATTACTTTTGAGATATTCATAGTGGAAGGCTGTATTAATTTGCCTGCATATACCAAATCCAGGTTACATGCAATCATTTTATTATTTTTATAGTATTGTAAGTCTGTATATTTGTCTTTTTAAGAAGAAATAATACAAATTTTTAAGGTAGATTTTAACATGAAACTTAAAAGAAATCACTGAAGAATAAATAGCAAGTCATGGGCATGCATCCTGACTTAATTATGGTTACAAATATCTGCTATTTATATTAATTGATGATTTCTTAATTCTCCATTCTTCTTTTTTTTCTTCCTTCCTTCCTTCCTTCTCTCTTTCTTCAGTCCAGAATTCCAGAATTCATCTGGTAGACCACAGAAGGGCAGAATGGTGGCCTGAAGGAGGACAAGATTGGCGCTAGAGATAAAAAGCAGCCTAAGAAGCTCAGTAATGTTGGCCTCCTGAAGATAGTTTTGGAGACAGATGGCAGGGTCAGCCTTGTTACAGCTAGCAAATAGCAGCCAATGCAAAGGTAATGTTGGAGTTAGGAAGAAGGGACAGCCTGACAAGGTCAGTAATTGGCTGCATAAACAGGATTTGGCAAATTAATGATAATGAGACCCAGGTTTCTCAATGACTGAGAACAAACCACCTATGTATTGGATTGGAATTGGACTTATTAGCATGAACTCATGGTTTCAGAGTGTGTGTGTGTGTGTGTGTGTGTGTGAATGATGTCAAGGGATACGTGTATTTGTGTGTATTTCTTGGCTCTGGTCTTGGAACAGAAACACCAAACAGCAATAAACCCATCTATTAAATAACATCCAGCAACCAGATCTTGCTTTCCAAATTCCAGTCTACATTCAAAGGAACTAGGACTTCTTAGAGAAATGGCTGAATCCAGGGCTTGGCAAGGAAGTACAAAATTGGCCTAAAACATCTTTTGGTGCCAAATGGTAATAATATGCTAAAAGAACTGTGAAGATATGTCAAAAGGACACAGAAGCCAGCATAACGGGGCATCTTATGGCCAAATCTGGAATAATTTGAATGTCAAAATAACAACAGCAACATATTATGAAACATCAAATAAAACAGAAATCTGTGAGTCTACACTGATCTAAATAAATCAGTAAAAAGACAGCAAAGGAATCTCTGTTTACATTATAATACCAATAAATGTAGAAGGAATGAGACATCTATTTTGTCTAACTAGATGGAATTAGAAAAAGCACCACTTAGAAACCATCATAGTAATAATTAATTGAAGCAAGAAACATCAACAGATGCTAAAAGTAGGTGAGAGTGAGATGAGGAACAGATATTTATATAGTTTCAAAGTATTTCCACATAAAATGCTTTATAACAAAGGATTAAAAAGCAACTTTACAATGGAGGATCCTGGGAGACAGTATGTTAATCAGGTAATCAGAATTTATACCACCACTATGGGGGAAAATTGATCTTATGTGTCACCTAATTGTATTCAACAAGAATGCATTACTTCTGTGATATTTTTGCCAAACTTTGTATAACCTGATCATGAGGAAACATTTGAAAACTCAAATTGAAGGACAGTTCCACAAAATGACTGATCTGTGACACTAAAACATGTCAAGGACATGAAATGCAAGGAAAGACTGGAGAATTATGCCAGATTAAAAGAACCTAGAACGACATGAAAACTGGTTGCAGCATGTGACTTGAGACTTTATGCTATAAAGGATATCAATGCGGCAATGAGTGAAACCTGAATGGGATCTCTAGATAAAGAGAATACAGGAGTTTTTTAATGCTGTTCTTGTAATTTTTATGCAAGTTTGAAATTGTTGTGAAATAAATTAATTTTAAAATCTCAAGTAGATTATGAAATAAAGTTGAATATGACACAGTATAAAACCAAACTGTGGCTTGTACATTAAACAGAAAATTCACAGAAATCTGATGAATTATTTCTTTATTGACATAGATATTCCAATAAGCAGGAATATTTATTTTTAACTATATGCTTAATAAAAGCTGAGAAATCCACCACTTCTTCTTTTACAGAGATGGAAATTGAAGCCCAGAAAATTAAAATAGTGTTATGATTGTATCAAATTTAAGAATACTATTTATAAAGAAGAATATTTTCTTTAAAAAATCTGAGGTCATTCTCTTGTGTCTTGACATGATTAAAACAAAAGCCTGTTTTTCACAGTTTAAATAATGCTCCAAACAATTTTCATAAAATGAAAACATGATGATATACCTTTTTTAGTAACTGGTCTACCTAAAACCTTGTGAATTTAGACTCAAAATTGTTTACTTTCATAAAAGACATCCCTCTTTTAATCTTTCAGTTTGATATAACCATTCTTTAAACACTTTGTTTCTCAAATTTTTTAGGGAGTAGCAAGAGAGTAAAATTCAACCTAAAAACAGACTTGAGGTACAAAACAAGTTCCACAGATATTGTAGTAAACATTGTGAATTTCTCCTTAACTTCCATTCCAGTTCAAGCACACTAATTCCTCTCCCCTTGCCAGTAGCTGGCTTGAGGATGCACAGGCCTCTCAGGGGTTTTAGGGTACAGAGTGAGTCTTTTCTCTTGGATGATGCTGAACTTCTGGGAACCATATTATAATCATAAAAAGAAGTCTGAGGATGGAGCCAATGCTATGAATGATATAGTGGAGCTACAGAAGAATCTCAATGTTCAGTGTCAATGTTTAGCCACCAAACTAACCAACCCTGAAGATCACTTTATCTCAGGATTTAGTACTAAAAAAAACCACACACACACACAATCATTGTTTAAACCAGTTTGAGATGGGTTTTTCATTGCCATCAAAAGTGTCTTGATACATACATATAAATGAGAAAAAATATAGGGTCAGAGAAGTTGTCCTATAAAGAGAATAAATCTTAAAATGTGCAAAAAATAAATAAAATATCAGACATAGGCCTCACATTACCTGAGTTTCCATATCTCAACCAGTTTTGGGAGGTTACAGTACCTTTGCCAGTGGATTTTGCAAGCAAGAGAGTCGAGAGTTATCCTAAAAGCCTACCACTAGACCAAGGCCAGAAGATCATGGAGGTACAACAATTAGCCCCATCAAGGTCACTCTGAGAGCAGTCAACACAAGCTACTTGTTAAAATTGTCTGCTTCTAATACCACATTCAAAGCACCCACCCTCGTAGCCATGCATGACCTTTAGGATGGTGTATACAAAATGCTGAGTTGGAGAATTGTCAGATGGAATAGAGAGATGAGATAATAGCTGAAGGAGAATGTTAAATGGGCTCCTACCCAGCCAAAGCTATCAGGTTTCTCTGAAATGGCATGTGACTTCACTGCGGTATCAGTTTACTTTAGGCACTGTCTGTTTGTCCGGACAGGGATTCCATGTAGGGGTATTGCCACCTGCTGGTAGCTTTCTTCTCAGGGACAGACATCCTTAAAATCTGGCCCCACTGTGTCATACCCCAGAGTATCTGCTATTATTTGGCAAGTGAAGCTTTCTTTTTCATTGTCAAAATTAGACCATCTTCTCTATTGATTAGACAAATATAAAATTCTCTTCAGGAAGCTGAGCAAGGTATCTCAGAAAACAAATAAAAGAGAAAAAAAAGAAACAGATGACAAACACATTTTGCAAGAGTATCAGTTTTGTTAGAGTGGCTCACTAAAATCCTGCAGATAAAATTGTCCTCATGTTTAAGCAAGTATTAACACAGATTCATCAAAGTAATGTTGGCAGCTATGCTTGAGAAAAATAGACAGAAATATAGTGCATTGGTTTATCCGACTACATATTTAAAGACCAAGTCTTAAAATCTCTGAGAATCCTAATCTCTTGGAGAATATATTTTTCACATGGTATATAGAAACACTAGCCTTCGGGAACAATGGTGCAGAGGAGGTTAAAGTGCTCTTTTTTAGTGAAATTTTCTGAAAGTATATCTGCTTTATATTGTAGGTATAGTTGTGCAGGCAAACCCAGTCCTTCAAGACACAATATGAGTTTTAGGACTATAAAATTTCTTTCACTATCTTCTAGTATACCTCCAAGTCATATGAACGCAACAAATAGGAAATTAGGTCATATTATTTCACCCACATTTTATTCTTCATTCTCTTTTCTTTAAGAACATTGCAAGACTTCCATAACAGAAAACACCCCTCGGAATAGACCAGTAAGATTTGTACTATGTTACCTCATAATGGAAAGTACAAAACTTGAAAGGATAAACAAATATATTAGAGAGCTGAAAAAAGTGATGGATAAGTAAATGTTAAAAGATTTGCTATCAAATTATTTAGTCTAGAGACAGGGAGCATACAAGGTTGCTTAATCACATGGATTTGAAAATGTCTCATGAAAAGCAAACTCTTAATTAGTTTTTTCTACTTTTGTAGAGGACACAGTAAAACAAGCTAAAACCACAGAGCAAGAGACAGGGTATAGTAGAAAAAACATCCACACTTGGAGTCAGAAATCTCAGCCTACTTGCTAACGCTGTGACCTTGGCTAAATGAAGTATCCAAGAGAGAACATCACGTCTTTGAGGCAATATGAACTTCAAAGAAAGATGGGACTGCTTTGTCCACCAGTTTTTGCTGCTTTTTTTCATTGAGTGTATGAAATCGGGCCAATTACCTAACATCTCTGAGCCTCAGTTTTCTCATTTGTGATGTAGGGATAATGATATCTATCTGGCAAGCTTGTTATAGGGCTATGAAATCGAATAACAATGCCAGGAATGCACTTAACAGAATGCCTGACACATTATAAGTATTCAGTAAGTGTTCTTTCCTCGAGTCTTCTGCAGCCTGTTTCCTTGTCTGTAAAATGGAGGGTAATGATATCTACCTAACTAAATGACATCCAAAAAAAATGTATTCAGTACATACATGCATTCTCTTTTTGCCTTCTCTAAGCCTCACCTTCACCATCTATAAAATGGATTCAATAATACCACACAGGAGAGCTGTGAGTATAAAAAAAGACATGAATATAAAATCGTTCTACACTGGATATGGTGCCTAGTAAGGACTTAGCAAATCTGTTATCATTACTATTACTTAAGAATATATTCAACAATCATCTCTTGAAACATATTATTTACAATCATACCTGACCCTAGATCGGCTGGTCTTTTTCAGCAGTTGGTAAGTCCTTACCAAAGGAATAAAAAATTTTGTCACTAAAGGTAACACCAAATGACTGAACTTTTGTCTCTGAAACAATAGTCAAGATTTCAAGCCCTAAGAAGGAAGAGATGTTCAGTAATAGTAAATGATAATGAAGATTGAAATAAATGATACTGTTTGAAAACCTCAAAACATTTCATTCAACATCAACATTAGTTGATAATTGTTTTCACCATCCTTATATTCTCTGCTTATAATTAGTTTAATATTGAAGTATAGAAACAGAGAGAAGGAATGCACATTTTCCATGGCCTGCCCAGTGATCCTTAGAGAACACTGCTTCTCTCTCAATTTACGGGCACCAATGGAATCCAAGAGTAACAATAACTTAATAGGTCTTCTTGTTGCCTCCAAACCAGGGTTGAGACCAGCACAACCAGGATTTGGCTACATTGTGAAGTTTTGACAGATGTGCTTGTTCTGTTCTTCCTCCCTTTTCAATCCCTTAAACCATACATCTTGTCCTTTCAGCCTTTTGCCAGCATTCACGCTCACTGACCTGCCTCCAGAGCATGATTCTGTCTTTATCTTGCTCCCAAAAGATTTCCATGTACTCTGTCCCATCTCTTCAACTCATTGCTCTATAAAATCATAATCTGATAGACAAATTCACAATAATGTGACAGCAAATATGTATAGGGTTTCCTATGCCAGGTTTCTCATTTATATTCTTACAGAGCACTTTTAGAAACTGTGTCTTAACCCAAAAAGCTGTGGTAAGCCCTTTAGTCACCAAACATTCATTGAGCACTTGCTATCTTCTATGTATTATGCTATAGTAACATTATATATATAGGTGAGATATGAACTCTGATTCAAGAAGCTCACAGTCTATTAGAACCAGATACATATGTGTAAGGAATTGCAATACAATTAGATAAGTGGTATTAGAGGTATGCACTATAATAGGGTGCAACTGAGGCACAAAGAGGTTAGATAACCTGCTCCAGGTCACAGACCTAGAGGTGGTAGAATTGGTATTTTGAACGCAGGTTTTCAGGCTCCAGAACCTGTGGTCTTGACCACAGTGCAGTAGTCACTAACGAGATCAATTATTTGGAAATGAAAATCACAAAATAATTTATAAAATGTAACTGATCAATTTCATTTTTAAAAAAACTTTAAAATAATATGTTGAACCAGTAGAAGAAAAAATATGATACATATTGAGACATCAATTAGTCTTCACAACTTATCCCCAGTGCCCAGGACACTGCCTGACACTTTGTAGGTTTCTAATAAATTTTTTAAAATAAAAGACTATTATTTATAAAACTAAATGTACATCTACCTATGACCCAGTTTGCCCAAGAAATGTGAATACATATGTCCCTTAAAAATATCAGTTCAAAATTATTATAGTAGTGTTATTTGTAATAACCAAGCACAAAAAAACCCCAAATATCAATCAATAGAATGGATTTTTTTTTAATTCTGTGGTATATTTATACAATGAAATAACAGCCAGAAATAAAAGGAACAAACTCCTGGTACATGCAACACTGATGAATCTCAAAAATAGTATGCTGAGTAAAAGAAACTAAACACAAAATGTACATAGTGAACTTCCTATATCTACGACTGACTAACCTGAAGTAAACACACACACACACACACAGAACAGTGGTCACCTCTGGGTGGGGAGCATCGACATGAGAGAAACCTCTAGGGTGACACTAATGCTCTATGTCTTGGAAGGAGTTTAGGCTACACAGGCATATTCATTTGTCAAAACTCAGCAATGTTTACTTAATATTTATGTATTTTTGTGTGAAAATTGTATCTAAAATATTAAACAAATATTAAATTTTACTTACATATTATAGATGCTGAAGTGGTTGGGGGAAGCACACTAACACCTACAATTCAGACATTAAATGCACCAAAAAATTTTGAAATGTCCCTTAAAATAAGATGGGTAGAAGTCTGGATAGATATGTAAAAGGACACATATAGAAAAATGTGTATAGTAGAATCCATGTGGTAGGTATATATAGGTATTCACTGCAAAATTCATTAAACATTCCTATATATTTAAAGTATTCTAAAATAAAATGTTTTTCTTTAAATGAATAAATAGAAGTAAATAATGAAACAAAATAAATGAAAATATTAGCAGTAAAACAATGCTTGAGATCATCTATTCTAAAATTACAACCAATGCAGGAATCTTCTCTAGAACCTCCCAAAACAATGGATCATGCCAGCCTCCGTTTATATATGTACAGTGGTTGGAGAGTCACTATGCCCCAAAGTAGTCTACTACATCTTTGAACTATGATTAAAAATAGTTCCTTAACATTTAGACTACACTTAAGCAGGGAACACAGGAGAGACATTAAGAAGCATAGTTCAGGGAATTAAAAGCCTAGGCTTTAGTGTGATCTTTCTCTTCTTATATCCTTACTCAAAAAAAGGACTACTTTTTTGCCTTGGTCAACTTAATCTAACTGCCCTACAGGTTTGTATAGTTACTCATTCATTCATTCAATAAATGATTATTGACCCCAGACTATATTTCCTAAAATCTTAATATCTGAATGCCTGAAGGTAGACCAGTGATGCTCAGATTTCTTTACACTCTAAGGCCTATGGTTCTAGATGAAAAATTGAAGAATTAGCCAATTGATCTGTTCCAAATAGCTAACCAATTGAAAACGAAAAGGAAACCCATTTTATTCTTAGTGGAAGGGGCTTTATTTGAATTATATTTGTCTTATTTCTTTTCCCAGTCAAAATAAAGACTAACTTACACGTTCAAAATTTCCTATATAAGTGTCATTTTCAAGAAAGATCATTTTCTGGGCTATGGCCTCTTCAAGATCTTTGAGCTGCCACTCAATCAAAAGTAAGCTTCTTCCTTATTAGGCCACAGCTCCTCCTTGTGGTTGACAGATGTAATACCCTTAATTGCCAGCCACAGAAGCAGTTAAAGAAACACAGTTGATATTATATTAGGATCAACTCTAAGATGAAAAGTACTAGCATGATTTTGTCTTTAATACATATCCCTAGATTCTCACTCATTCATCTGATCAACTAATCCAGCTCAGAGAGTCACTGGCAGCACTTGAGAGACAATCCAGAGTGCAATGTTAGTCTCAGAATCTTTTTCTGATCTGTGGTGGTTTAAGGTCGCATGTGAGTCTTAGCTACTCAAAACTAGTTCTAAACAATACTAGTTTTGCTTTGATCCGTAGTAAATTAAACTATAGCATGGAAAAAATATGGACTTACTACATTGTGTAACCAGTGTTATCCTACTCATCATAATTCTTATCAGATCTTACATATTCATTGTTAAATGAATATATAGAAGGATTTATTATACCTTCTTCTCGTAGTTAAAAATACCAGGTGACCAAATTACAATCCAAAAACATTTTAACAAGGTAAAAAATTAGATAAGACTAACAAGATGTATTTTCGAATAAAACAGGAATTTAAGCAACATCAAATGTGATTGGCACAAAATATAAGACCTTGAATAAAAATTTTTCAGAAAATTAACTGCAACAGGATAGGAGAATCATAGATTAGCAGTAGCAAATGTAAAAAATGAATCAACAGTGTGAGTTTGTTATTCAAAAGCTAATATGAATCTGGCCTCCATTAAAATAAATGGAAACAATATAAATGCCCATCAACAAAGCAAGAATAAATATTGGCATAGTTAGTTCAATGGAATATAATGCAGCAGTGAAAATGAATGAACTAAATTTTCCTATATTAAAATATTCAAATCTCTCAAGCATAACATAAAGTTGCAAAAGAATATATTATATATCAGAGAAAATTTTTATAAAGTTTCAAGATTTTTAAATACAAAATACTATATATTATATTCTATACTTAGAACACAGAATATGTAAACATAGAATAAAAAGAAAGAAATGCAGGGTTAGTTGCCAAAGCAAGTCAGTTTGGGGGATCTATACAACAGGTTTGGGCTGTGTTCTGTAATATTCCATATTTTAAATCTAGTAGTATACCCATGGCTACCCATTGCATTATTCTTTATGTATTTTTATATATCTGAATTATCACATAATTTTTAAATTTTCTATTGCCTACATTAAAGGAAAGAAAGTTGTTTAAAGTCCTCTTCTTTTCACTAGTGAAACCATATATTGACTTCTGTGTTTTTTGGGGGGCACCAAGCATTTAAAAGAATATAGAAAAAAGGAAGTATATTGAGAGGGAAAGGCATGATGAAGGGATTCAAATCCATGTCATTAAAAGTCTTTAACTACTTTTACTAAAGTAGTTAAAGAAACGTACATTTTTAAAATATAGATGCCAGGACCCAGCCCCAGGGATGCTGACATGACTGGTTTGAGGTAGGCCCTGGGCATCAGTATTTGCAAAAATTTCTCTGCATGGTTCTAATGCACAGCCAAAGTTGAAAACTGCTGGGATAGAGGTTGGAAGTTGTGGGGGCAGTGGAGGTATATAGATTCTACAAGGAACTTCACATTTTAACAAGGTAAAAAGTCATATTTCTTGCTTTTTTTTTTAACTATCTAACAAGTCTCAACCCTTAGAGAATAACATCTACATGTATTTTACGTTTCACTTCTGATACTTAAAATGTTTTGGGAAAGTAATACATTATGTATAATGTTATATTCACAATGTAATGAGGAATATGACATAAATCTGAAAACTAATAAACAATGTGGGCAAGGACTGCCTGTCATAGTGATTGCTATGGCATTTTGTTATTTGTTCATCTGAATTCCATGAAAATTATAGAGGACAATTGCTGTGAATTAAAATTCTGAGAAACCACAGCTGACTCAGATTGGTCAAATACTAAATTTTCTTTCCACCATCTCCAGATGGCTCCTTATTCCAGGGTAGGGGACAAATCCTCTATTGATTAGCTAGCCCTCTTCCTTGGATCTACAAAAGCTTCAGGAAAAAAATGAACATAGGTGTTTGAAGGAAGATAAGACAAACCAATGAAAAATGTTTTAGTAAAAATCCATGATTGCAAAAGGATTATATGGTTCTGGGATTAGACTGGATTTTATTAACACACTCATTTATTTATTCATTTGATAAATAACTACTGAACAAACTCTTAAGTGTTAGGCCCTAATCCAGACACTGGAGATATATCGGTGAAAAGACAGATATTGTCTTCTCCTCATGGGGGTTACATTCTGGTGAAGGAGGTTAGCAGTAAACAAGTAAATAATGACAAATCATGGTAAGTGCTACTAGAGTTGTGTATCAGCTTCACTGCTTACCAGTTCTGTGATCTTGGGCAAGTTATTAACCTTTCTAAACCTAATTTCTAAAACAGAAATAATGGGTATCCCTTACTGACAGGGTTGTTTTGAAGATTAAATGGGTTAACTGTCTAGCACGCTCTGTAACACATAATAGCAGTTATCTAGTAATATTAATAAGAATATTCCAGTGATTACACAGCATTTGAGCATTACATATATACTTTATGTTAAAAACCCTGCTACAACTAAACTGCTTTTCACCTCACTCTCTCCTCAACAGAATTCCTTTTTAATATCACTCCTGTAAGTAAAGTCTTTCCCCTCTGTCATCTTTTGTCTATGTCATGGACATTCAGCTCCTTTCATATTTTTCTACAAATTCTTTTCTCTACTTCAAACGTTGTGTCTATTTTTGCCACATAATTCCCATTTCCCTTTTCTTTTACATTTCTTCTAAAAAGAAAAAAAAAATCAATGTCCCTATCCTGTGAATGCCCAGACGCCTTTGTTTGTTGAAATTTGAAGACCAGGAAGGTTTGAGAGCTGTAGGTCAGTATGCCCTCATCTAGCCTGGAACAATAATGCAAATGTGATACTCTATAAGAATGAGCTCACAGAAGAGTAGAGCAACGTATTCATTTATAGAAAGGAAATTGCACTCAGGATACCTGCTTTCTAGATCAGTGAATAGATGGCTATCAAGCTAAAGTAAACCTCTTAAAAGTTAATTTTTATGTGTAAGTCAAGCTGTGCAGAATGACCCTGAGATGGAATTAGGTTTATGGGATAGGAACCAAGAAGTGCATTTACAGCTGCTCAGACACATTAAAAAAACTGCTTCCAGGATCATAACAGGTGAAAAGAATTTCAGTCATCCCTGCGAGGGAGGCAGTAGAATACAGCAGAAAAATGCCTAGGTTCTAATCATGGCATCAATATTTACTAGTCATGAGGCTTTGGGTAAGTTAGATGACCTGAGTTTATTCATTACCAATAAAATGAAGAAGGTAATAATAATATCTAACTCATATACTGTTTTGAGATAAAAGGAGATGATGATTATATGAAGCATCCTGGATCTAAACATCTAGGAGATCTGAACATAAGTTTCTCGAAAATGATAGAAACCCCAAAAGGGAAAAGAAAAAAATAATAGAATTGTGACTGATAGTGCAAATATCTGCACAAATTATGAAGTAACAATGCAAAGTCCCACAAAAAAACGATAAAAAGTAGGATTTGTAACATGGAGAAGAGATGTAGAAGTCTTTACTAACAGGACATGATACAGTTATTGCAAAGGGGAAAAAATGCAGAAATAGAGGGCATTTTAATCAAGAGAGAGAGACTTAAATGCAAAGAACATACTTTAAATATAAACATTACCTCAACAAATGCTATTTCATTTCCCTTTCTCTAGCAGAATGTCTGGAACAACAGAATTTGACATTTTAAAACTCAAAGAAGTTAGCTGCTTTTTTTTTTTTTTTTTTTTTTTTTTTTTTTTTTTTTTTTTTTATTTTTTTTTTTTTTTTG
>CAUYLG010076518.1:0-125398 GCA_963573385.1 Cacajao melanocephalus
GGGGAGTGTGGGGAGGGATAACGTGGGAGAAATGCCAGATATAGGTGACGAGGGGATGGAGGCAGCAAACCACATTGCCATGTATGTACCTATGCAACAATCCTGCACATGTACCCCAGAACCTAAAGTACAATTAAAAAAAAAAGAAAGAAAGTGTGTCATATGCCACAGTATTTCAATAAAAACTCAGTATACTCATCTGTCTAAATAAGGGCATTACACCGAAGACAGTCTTTTAGATTCAAGTAGTGAAGTTGTCTTATGTTTATCATTATTAATATCAAAAACATTTTACAGGGCTTCTGATTAAGATAATGTAGATGTTTTCATCTAAAGACACAAAATTTCAATTGGATAGGAGGAATATGTTCAAAAGATCTACTGTACAACGTGGTGACTATGGTTCATAACAATGCATTATATACCTAAATACTGTTAGGAGAGTGGATTTTTAAATATTCTCGTAACACAAAAAATTATAACAATGTGAGGTAATGGATATTTTAATTAGCTTTATTTAGCCATTCCACAATGTATACATATATCGGAGCATCACGTTTCACACCATAAATAAACACAATTGTTATCTGTGTGGTAAAAAATAAATTAGCTTAAAAAGCTATATCTATAACTTTTTTAAAACAAAATTTCTAGCATCTGCTTGTTTAATTAACAGCTACCTCTGTGGTAACAGTTAAAAAATTTATAAACGTATCATCTCTGGAACAAAAGAACAGCAACACTATCTTATGTAGCACTTCATGCTTTTTGTGATTTTTAATGTGATGATAATATTCTCGTAAATTATTTTCTTCCGTATATTCTAATTTAAACATTTAGTAGATGTCTAACTATGCTAAAGAACATGAGGGCTGAACAAAGGAGTGCTCAGTCTAGATTGGGGACCAAATAAAACCAATATATGAGATAAGCTCCATTAGGGTCATATTAATAATCAGAAGGATGATCCTAGGAGGAGAAATGAACTTTAACTCTTGAAGGTGATTATCGTGGAATGATATAGAAAGGTGAAGATATTTTAAGTGGGTCCAGAAGATTTTCATAAAGACTGACAGGAACAGAGGCAGGGAAGGAGATTCTTGAAAATGCGCAAATCTACTTAGTACGCCCAGGATTCAGCATTTCAAGGGGCAGTGTTAAAGTGAGCATGAAAAACTAGTAAGAGATGAGACTGATTGGCATTTTGTGTCATTATAATTCCCATTTGGCTTAGGCAATAGTCATTGAAAGTTTCTAAACAGAAAAATCACATTTGAATTTTAAGAATAGAACTCAGCAATATTTGGAGGAAATTTCAGCCTCCCTCATTCCTCCATGTACACATTTGCCTTTTCTCTCCTCAATTCTGAGGCCTCTCCATCCAATCATTCTGGGGTCTCAGCCCTCCCACTGTGGGAGGGAACTCCATCCATCACTTGTCTCACTTCCGTTCTCCCTTCCACCTTGTCTTTGCTGTTACAGTCTTCTTGTAAGAATTTAATAATCCAATGTTAATTAAATTTCAGAAGAATTCCATTCAGAAATGTAATGAGAGCAGAAGAGAAGGTCCTAGGGGCATTTTCCCCCTAAACCTCATGCTTTGAAAGGAGGCAATTATGAGAAAGACAGTGAGATACTATTTAACTGCTCCTTCCCTGTTTCTCCCATGATTTTCATAGCTGTTTGCATCACTTTAGCTGGTGGGCGAAGGGAAGTGACCATAACAACTCCAAATATGGAAAAAGATGCCTATTTGATGAGCTCGCTTTCTCTTTCTAGATGCATTCAAGCTGAAAAGGTAAATTGGAGTTGCTTTTTAAAGTTATTTGAATTAAATATATTTATTTTTTATTATAGAGCCATAAATGATGTATCTGTCATTGTCTCATGAGTTATAATTCTCGTGTTCTCTTTAACACACCCCCACAGTACACTGTGACTCTCTTCTTAGCCAAAGCAGTAGCAAAACTGAGTAGGAGACAAACACAGAAAGCCAACAGGCGAGATGTGAAATGTGGAATTGTATAATCAATGTGCCTGAGTCCCCTCATTCACTCTCCTGTAAACACAATCAAAAGCCCTGACTTTAATTCATTCTTGCCCTCATGCATAAGGAATTAAAGTTGCCCTTTCCAAGCTTTAAAACATCTGTGGTGGAAACCCTAATTATAATTTTACAGACATACACATAATACCAATGCAAAAAGAAAACCCATAAGATTAAAAAAGAATAACTCACGAGTCTGAGATGTTTAATGAAATTGAAAAATTATCAAAGGCCAATGCTGGCCTAGTATTTATTGTGTATTGTGAAATTTAATAAAGCCTCTCTGGGCACTGACATTAAAATAACCTTCATAACACTTTTAATTCCAGAATTTCAGGATGGAAAAATAAATATTTTTGGGTTAATATCTCTAAGTACAAGTGAAAAATATTTTATTAACTTTGTCACCATTCATAAAAGAAAATACTTTCAAAAGTACGGTTATTAATCCTCTTTTTTCATCTCTTAGTTTGAGGACTCTGCAGTCTCATGCAGGTAACAGAAACATCATTTTCCATATGCAGAACTGAGATGAGAGACTCCTGGATATTGTCAGCACCTAATAGTCACTATAAATTTATAAATATATAAGATTAATGTTAACATAAAATGAGTTGGTGGAAATGATTTACACAGGATCAATCTGAGTTAGCCATAAAACATTAATTACAAGTATTATGACACATCATCATTATTATTTTACCTGTTACTAGATTTTATGATCATAGTGAAAGTACTCAATCATTGACAAAGAATGTAACTACAGAAAATTGCTCAACAGCTTCAAGTCTGAGCATGAGGGAAATTTGTCATTTATTCTTTACTACAGTGAAAAACAGCAGAGTGGCTTCACACGGTATGGAGAGTTTATCTCTAACAATTTCCAACTTAAAAGCAGTTCCCACCCACAGATCCCATTCACATTAAACTCCAACTATAAGGACACCATTGATTTCCAGACTTCAAGTATCCCTACAGATATTGAAAGCAGCCTTTGAACACTCCTAGAAAATTCAGAGCAGACCATCTGAAACAAATACTAAACCAACTTGGTTAAATAATGTAAAATAATAAGAATTTAGATATGGTTACAAGAATTTACTATATTTTATCAGTTAAGACATTTCTTGTTTCTAGGTATCATACAATAAAACGAAGCAGGAGAAGTAAATTAAGTGTACATCTTGAAACAATTTTTATAAATATTTTCTTTTTGCGTGAGGCCCAGTGCAAAAAAAACACTGACTTCTTGACTTCAAAATATATTACAGGTTGGGTGCAGTGGCTCACACCTGTAAACTCGGTTTGGGAGGTCTAGGAGGGTGGGTAACATGAGGTCAGGAGTTCAAGACGAGCCTGGTCAATGTGGTGAAACCTTGTCTCTCCTAAAAATACAGAAGTTATTCAGGTTTGGTCGTGGGCACCAGTAATCTCAGCTACATGGGAGGCTGAGGCAGGAGAATGGCTTGAGCCTCAGAGGGTGAGGTTGCAATGAACCAAGACCACGTCACTGCACTCCAGCCCAGGCAACAGAGCAAGACTCCATCTCAAAAAAGAAAAAGAATTACAAAACTATAATAATAAAAACAGCATAGTATTCGCATAAAAAGAGAACCGTCAACAAATGGAGCAGAATGGGGAGGCCAGAAATAAACTCACACATTTACAGTTAACTGCTTTTCAACACAAGTGCCAAGAATACATAATGAAAAAAGGTAGTCTTTTCACTTAACGATGTTGGGAACCCAAGTAGATATCCACATGCAGAAGAATAAAACTGGACTCTTTATCTATACCATATGCAAAAATAAACTAAAATGGATTAAATACCTAAGACCTGAAACTATAGAACTATTAGAAGAAAATATGGTGGGGAGGAAAAGCTCCGCAATAGAAATCTGGGCAATTATTTTTAGATATCACTCTCTGAAAGTACAAGCATCAAAAATAGAATTAGACAAAAAGGATTGTAGCAAACTAAAAAGCTACTGCACAGAAAGGAAACAAGAGACTGCAGAAACAACTTACAGATTGAGAGAAAATATTTGAAAACCACACATCTGACAAAAGGTTTATATCCAAAATACATAAGGAACTTAAACAACTCAATAGCAAGCAATCAAATAATCCTATTAAAAATTAAGCAAAGGATTTGAAAGGACAATTATCAAAAGAAGACATTCCTATGGCCAACAAATATATGAAGACATGCTCATCATCACTCTCATCAGGAAGAGGCTAATTAAACCATATAAGATATCACCTTATGCTTGTAAAATGGATAGTATCTAAAAGATGAATGATAAATGTGAGAAACAAACATGAGGAAAAGGGAACCCTTCTACACCATTAGAATAAAAATTATATATATAGATATCATATATATATATAATTATTATATATATATATATATATATTACAGAAAACAGTATGGAGGTTTCTTAAAAGATAAAAATAGAGTTAATATATAATCCAACATTCCCGCTTCTGGCCTATATAGCTAAGGCAGGGAATCGGGAATCAGGAATCAAATTTATTGTCTATCAACAAATAAATTAATGGAGAAAATGTGGTTCATGGCACATAATCCAAAATCAACTCTACAATGAGACATAAAACAGGACTCAGCAAATTAAAAACAAACAAAGGAAAAAACAAAATAATACCAACCACACTTTTGGACCATGGCAAAATAAAAATAAAAACCAATACTTAAAAACATCACTCAAAACCATACAATTACATGGAAATTAAACCAGCTGCTCCTGAATGACTTTTGGGTTAACAATGAAATTAAGTCAGGAATCAAGAAATTTTTTGAATCTAATGAGAAGAAAGATACAACATAACAGAATCTCTGGGACACAGCTAAGGCAGTGTCAACAGTGAAGTTTATAGCACCTAATGTTCACCTCAAAAAGTAGATAAGTCTGAAATTAACAACCTAACATAACAACTTGAAGAACTAAAGAAGCAAGAGCAAACCAACTCCAAAGGAAGCAGAAGACAAGAAATACAAAATCAGAGGGAATCTGAAGGAAATTAATACTGAAAAACCATACAAAAGATCACTGGATTCATGAGTCGGTTCTTCGAAAAAATTAGTAAGACAGACCACTAGCTAGACATCTAAAGAAAAACAAGAGAAAATCCAAGTAAACACAATTAGACATGACAAAGAAGATGTTACCACTGACCACACAGAAATAATACCAACAATCAGAGACTACTATAAACACCTTTGTGCACAGCAACTAGAAAATTTAGAAAAAATGGATCAATTCCTGGACACATACAACCTCACGAGACTGAACCAAGAAAAAATTGAATCCTTGAATAGACCATTAATGAGTTCTGAAATTGAATCAGTCATAAAAAGACTACCAACCAAAAAAAAAAAAAAAAGCCCAATGCCAGATGGATTCACAGCCAACTTCTGTCTGATATATAAAAAGGAGCTGGTACCATTCCTACTAAAGCTATTCCAAAAAATTGAGGAGCAAGGACTTTTCCTGAACTCATTCTATGAGGCCAGTGTCATCCAGATACTAAAACCTGGCAGAGACACAACAACAACAAAAACACTTTAGGCAATAACTCTGATGAACATCGATGCAAAAATCCTCAACAAAATACTAGCAAACCAAATCCAGCAGCAAATGAAAAAGCTAATCCACCGTAATCAAGTAGGCATTGTCCCTCAAAAGCAAGGTTGGTTCAACATACACAAATCAATAAATGTGATTAATCACTTAAACAACTGAAAACAAAAACCACATGACTTGGTTGATGCTTAGAAGCCTTTTGATAAAATTCAACATCCTTTCATGTTAAAACTATCAATAAACTAGGCACTGAAGGAATATATTTCAAAATATTAAGAGCCATCTATGACGACGAACCCATAGACAACATCATACTGAATGGACAAAAGCTGGGAAGCATTCTCTTTGAATACTGGCACAAGGCAAGGATGCCCTTTCTTACCACTCCTATTGAACATGGTATTGGAAGCCCTGGCAAGTATAGACAGGCAAGAGAAAGAAAAAAAATTCAAATAGGAAGAGAGAGAGTCAAACTATCCCTGGCAGATAACATGATTCTACATCTAGAAAAACCCATAGTCCTGGCCCAACAGCTCCTTGATCTGATATACAACTTGAGCAAAGTTTCAGGAAACAAAATCAATCTACAAAAACCACTAGCATTCTTATACACCAACAGCCAACCTGAGAGCTAAATCAGGAGCATAATCCCATTTATAATTGCCACAAAATGAATAAAATACCTAGCACAACATCTGTCCATGGAGGTGAAAGATATATACAGTGAGACTTATAAAATACTGCTTAAAGAAATTCAGAGGTGATACAAACAAATGAAAAAGCATCCCATGCTCATGGACAGGAAGAATCAATATCATTAAAACGGCCATATGGTCAAAAGCAATTTGCAGATTCCATGCTATTCCTATCAAACTACCAATGACATTCTTCACATAACTGGAAAGAAACTATTTAAAAATTCATATGAAACAAACAAGCAAAAAGCCCAAAGAGCCAAGGCAATGCTAAGCAAACTAAACAAAGCTGGAGGTATCACACTACCCAACTTTAAATTATACTACAGTGCTAGAGTAACCACAACAGCATGGTACTTGTACATAAACAGACACATAGACCAACAGAACAGAATAGGGAGCACAGAAAGAATGCCGCACACCTACAAGTAACTGATCTTTGACAAAGCTGACAAAAGCAATAGGGAAATGACCCTCTATTCAACAAAGTGTTGGGATAACTGGCTAGTCATATGCATTAGATTGAAACTGGACCCCTACCCTATACCACATACCAAAATAAATGCAAGATGGATTAAAGACTTAAATGTAAAACTGAAAACTATAAAAACCCTGGAAGATAACCTAGGAAACACCATTCTAGACATAGAACTTGGCAAAAATTTCATGATGGTGACAAAAGCAATTGCAACAAAAAATTGATAAATGGGATTTAATTAAAGAGCTTCTACATTACAAAAGAAACTATCAACACAGTAAACAGACAACCTACAGAATGCGAGAAAATATTTGCAAACTATGCAACCCACAAAGGTCTAATATACAGAATCCATTAAAAAATGAACAAATTTATAAGCAAAAAGCAAGCAACCTCACTAAAAAGTGCGCAAAGAATATTAACAGACACTTTACAAAAGACACAATGCAGCCAATAAATATACGAGAAAAGGCTAACATCACTAATCATTACACCAGTGCAAATCAAAACCACAATGAGATACTGTCTCACACATGTCAGAATGTCTATTATTCAAAAGACAGAAAAGTAACAGATCCTGAAAGGTTGTGGAGAAAAGGAAACACTTATACACCGCTGGTAGGAGTATAAATTGGTTCAGTCATTGTGAAAAGCAGTGTGGCATATCCTGAAAGAACTGAAAACAGAATTAACATTCAACCCAGATATCCTCTTATTGGGTATATATTCAAAGGAATATAAATAGTTCTGCCATAAAGACACATGCACGCATATGTTCATTGCAGCACTATTCACAATAGCAAAGACATGGAATCAACCTAAATGCCCATTAAGTAGTAGACCAGATAAGGAAAATGTGGTACATAAACACCATGAAATACTACGCAGTCATAAAAAAAAGAATGAGCTCATGTTCTTTGCAACAACAAGGATGGTGCTGCATCCATGGGAGGCCACTATGCCAAGCAAACTAACATGGGGAGAGAAAACCAAATATTGTATGTTCTCACTTATAAATGGGAGCTAAACAATGAGAACACATAGTTACTAGGGGGGGAACAACAGACAGTTGGGCCTATTTGATAGTAGAGCATAGAAGAACGGAGAAATCAGAAAAAACACCTATTGAGTAGTACACTTACTACCCAGCTGACTAAATTATCCATACACCAAACCCATGTGATCCACAGTTTACCTATATAATAAAGTTGCATGTGTCCTCCTGAATCTAAAGTCACATTTATAGAAATAGAGAGTAGAATGGTGGTCATCAAAGTCATGGGGGTAGGAAGCAAGGAATAAAAAAATGTTAAAGAATACAAATTTTTGGTTAGACATAGAGATAAGTTTTTGATATGTACTGCACAGCATGTTGACCTTAATTAATAATGTATTGTGTATTTCAAAACCACTAAAATAGTAGATTTTAAATGTTCTCATTACAAAAAAAAAATGATAGCATGTGAGGTGATGGATATGTTAATTAGCTTAACTTAATAATTACACAAGGTACAGGTACACATATATCAAAACGTCACATTACATCCTGTACCCCATATATTCGATTGTGTGCCAATTAAAGTAAAAATTTAAATTAAAAAAAAGTGATTATACTTGCTCAATGTTTTTCACTTCATGAAGTTATAACTAATCAAGAGCTTTTAGATTCTAGATTTTAAAATTCAGTTTTAGTAGAATTAGAAATTATTCAATATTGAAATATAATGGATCAAGCTTTAAGGTCTCTGTAGAAGATCAAATATTTCTGTATGAATTATATAAACTTACTTTTCTATTGAAATGTATGTTGCACACAATAAAATTTATCCATTGTGCACATACATCTTAATTTGTAATATATACTTGTATAATGAGTATACTCAGGATGTACTCAGGTTTTATACTCAGCTCTTGTGTCCATTAGTATTTAATATGCAATAGTCTCACCCCACTTCCAGCTCCTGAAAACCATTGTTCTGCTTTCTGTCAATATAGTTTTTCTTTTCTAGAATTTCATATCAATCGAATTGTACAGGATGCAATGTTTGTGTTTTGCTTTGATGGAAATCAGTATATACCACAGTGAAATGTGTAATATTAGCATAAGAATGATTTTGAGCTGAAGACATTTGAGTTCCTGAATCCCTTATCTGCCTTAAAGCAGAACCTCCTAATAGGAAAGGACTAAATTGTCACAAATCCCCTACCCCAGAGCAACTACCATATATCTTATCTGTTTTCTTAAGAGCTCATTTATCTTTCCAAAATCTTTTTTTTTTTTCCAAAAGTGCCCTTTCTCTTCTCTCCCCTTCACCTACTAAATTAGATATTTAAACCCCAAATTCAACCACCTCTTGAGTTACTCATCACTGAGAACTCCCAAGTATATGAGCAATCCACATGTTAATAAACTTGTTATTTTTCCTCCCTCTCTCTCTCATTAAGCTGTGTTTGTCAGTCTAATTTACAGCGGCCTAGCCAATGAACTAAAGAAAAAAGAAATTTTTTTCCTTCACTACATCTTTTTTCACTTAGTAAAATGATTTTGAAATGCATCCATGTTGTCATATGAGTCAGTAATCTGTCCCTTTTCATAATGGATAGCATTCCATTGTTTTTGTATTTCATAATTTGCTTGCCTTTTCATCAATTGATGGGCACTTAGAGTTGTTTCCAGTTTTCGACTATCATAAACAAAGCTTGCAAGAACATTTGAAAACAAGTCTTTGTATATATTACATTTTCATTTCTCTGGAGAGATACCTAGTAGTGAGATTGCAGGGCCACATAGGGTTTAGTTTCCTTATTAAGAAACTGCAAAACTATTTCCAAAAAGTTGTACCATTGTGCATTTCTACCAGTAATGTATATTTCCAATTGCTTTGCAACCTCACCAGCATTTATTATTGCCAGACCTTTTCGTCTTAACCACCCCAGAGAGTGTGAAGTGGTGTCTCATTGTGATTTCCATTTGCATTTATCTAATTATTAATGATGAGCATCTATTTAGGTACTTATTTGGCATTCATGTATCTTCTCTGGTGAAGTCTCTCTTCAGATAATGTGCACGTATGTTTAATAAAAATCAGGTTGTCTTATTAAGTCATAAGAGTTCTTATATCTACTGGATATAAATGTCTTATCATATATGCTCTTCAAATATATTCTCCCAGTCTGTGGCTTGTCTTTTGATTTTGTAGGTAGTATATTGTGAAGAGCAAACATTTTAACTTTAAAATGTCCACTGTATTAACATTTTCTTTTATGACTTTTGCTTTTTGCCTCACCAAAAATCACAAAGATATTTTTTTCCTTCTATATTCTATAGTTCAATGCTCTCTATGTAGTTTATAGTTCTATAAACCAGTTTGAATTTTTTTTTTGTGAAGGATGTGAGGTTCAGGTTTATTTTTTCTACATGGATTTCCAATTGTTCCAGCATCATTTGTTGAAAAAAAATGAGCATTTCTGCATTCAATTACCTTAGGTCCCTTGTTAAAAGCCAATTAACAATATTCCTGAATTATTTTTAATATTTTCCAATTATTTAATGCGCATATTCTTATTTCAATATTACATTGTCTTGTCTATTATAGCAGTATAGTATGACTTGAAATTCAAGTATTGTAAGTTCTCCAACTTTGTTTTCTGTTTAAAATTTGTTTTAATTATTGTTTTTTGCAGTCTCATGCACTTCTTAGAATTAACTGGTCAATCTACTAAAATGTTTTTTATGGGATTTTCACTAGGATTACATGGAAACTATCGATCACCTTGAAAATAATAAAATCTTAACACAATTGAGTTATCTAATCTGTGAAAAGCGAATATCCTCCATCATTGAGTTCTTTTTAGATTTCTTGGTTATGTTTTCAGTCTATAGATTTTGAAAACATGGGTTAAATTTATTTGTGTTTAATATTTTTATGCTATTATAAATTGCATTGTAAAAATTTCAGTTTTTAATGATTGGTGTTAGTATAGCAATTAATATTCATGGGAGATTTTTTTTTTTTTTAGTTTTCTTGTCTTTGGTTTTGGTAGCAGGATATTGCTGGCCCCATAAAACGAGGTTCGGAGAATTACCTCTTCCATTTTCTGGAAGGGTTCCTAAAGTATGGGAAATATTTTTTGCCTGAGTTTTTCATAGATATCATCAGTGAAGCCTCCTGGGTTTGAAAATTTTTTTTGTACGGAGATTTTAAACAATAGATTCAAATCTTTGCTAGACATTGAGCTTTTCAACCATTCACCACTTTCTTCTTGACACAGCTTTGATAGTTTGTGTTTTTCAAAAGAATTTTGCTTTACATTTTAGTTGTCAAATTTATTGGATTAAAGATGCCCGTCTTCTTTACCATGTTTTTATTTCTGTAGAATCTGTAGTGATACTCATGATTTTCTTGATATTATTAATTTGTATTCTCTCTTTATTTTCTGATGGATCTGGCTAAGGATTTGTCAATTTTAGGAATGTTTTCCAAGAACTGCCCTTTGTTTTCTTTAAATTTATTTTTTACTGTTCTTCTGTTCCTATTTAATTAAGTTCTTGATTTATACTATTTCCTTTTTTCTGTTTGCTTTGGTTTTCATTTTCTCTTCTTGCCATGTAGTCTCTTTAGGTATAAACCTAGACCATTTATTTGATAGTTTCTTCTTTTCTAATGTAAGCCATAAGTGCAAAAATACTTCTCTAAGTATTGTTTAGCTATTTTTTTAATCCACTTTTTTCTGTGGTAACTTCATTTTCAGTCAGTTCAAAAGATTTTCTAATTTCCCTTGTGATTTCTTCTTTGAAATATGGGTTATATATAAATGTGTTGTTTCATTTTTAAATAGTTGCCAAATTTCCAGATACTCTTTTGTTACTGATTTATAGTTTAATTTATTTGTGGTCAGAGATTATTCTTCACATGGTTTCAATCCTCTTTAATTCATTCAGATTTGTCTTATGGGTTAGCATGTGGTCTCTTCTGGTTTATGTTCTGGTTGTGTATTTTCTGTTGATGAGAGACATATTCAAGCAAATCATGTTAGATGATAGTTTGTTCAAGTCTTCTATACTCTTTCCAATTTTCTCTACTTGCTCTATCAGTTACTGGGAGTAGAGTGTTGAAATATCTAACTGTACTTGTGGACTCGTCTCTTTTTCCTTGTAGAGATCTATCTTGTTTTGCTTCTTATGATGTGAGGCTCGGTCATTAGGTACAGACACTTTTAGGACTGTAATGTCCTCTTGATAAAGTGATCTCTTTATCTTTACAAAATGTCCCTATTTTCCCCAGTAATATTCCTTGTCTAAGATCTACTTCATTTGACATTAACAAAGTCATTTCAGCTTTCTTTTGATTAGTGCTTGTGTGGCATAACAATTTTCTTCTTTTTACTTTTAATGTCTTGCTTAAATGTATCTCGGGACTGTGCTTTCTCTATTCCTCCACCACTGTATCCCTCCCATCTCACATTCTCTTTGTATCAGTGAATGGGGCATGAGACACACAGTACTCAGCACAGAAACCTAAAAAATAACTCCATTCTTCATTTTCCTACCCATCTAGGGCATCCTAATGATTCTTTAGAAAACACAAAAAAACTAATTTTCTTGTCTCCATATCCACAGTACAAACCTAAAAGAGGCGAAGATCTTCATGACTCTAAAGCTCTTGACCTACCTCCTAGCTCCCTCTGTAGCCCACCTCCATGCCAGTTCCTGTACCAGCTGCAAGGGTGATCTTAACATATATGACATTATGACCCTGCTTCATGTCCTCCCACTGCATTTAGAACAAAATGCAAATTCCTTCCCATGACCAAGAAGGCCCTAGATGATTGGTGCCCTACTTCCTCTCTAAGCCTATTTCTCCTTGTGGGCCACCATACTTTGCTTCCTCTTGGTCTTTCTGTTTCTTGATTATATTAAACGCTTTCTCATCTAGAGCCTCAGCTATTGCTTCTGCCTGGAACAAATTTACCTGAGCACTTTCCATTGTTAGCATTTAAACTGAGACTGCAAGCATGCAAAAGTGTTATCACTGTATTCATTCATTCTCTCAACAAATATGTGTTCAATGCATACAAGATGTCAGACACTAAGCTTCATGCTGAGAATGAAATGGTGAGCCTAAAGATATTTGGTCCTTGCTCTCAAGGAGCTTACAATTCAATGGGGAAGATAAATATCACTCCAGGAAAGTGCAAATATGCACTAAAAGAAGTCACATAAAGAAAGCGAGGTCAGCTCTATGGAAACCAATAGTAAAATTGAAATTTACTGAGGTTATAAATCAGGCTTTCTTGAAGATGGATTATTTGACCATGATTGGAATAGGGAGTAGGAGTTAATCAGCATACTGTGAATCCAGTAGTGAGAAAAATCATACTAATTGAAACTTTAGTTCATATACATGTACAGTTAATAAGATACGGTATGACAATTTGGTTAGACAAATCATGATGAGTAATTAGTTACAATATCCTCAATTTGGCTAAATCTTGTCATATTATCTAAAAGTAAACTTATGGGTTTGTTGTTTCAGTAAAAATGAATAATAATTTGTGCATTATGAGATAGAAAAGATTTTTTAAAAGAGTGATAGCAAGGTTTTTTTTTTAAAAAAAAAAACAAAAAACTCTGATTCCTAACTAGTAACTTTAGTAAAATAAAAACACACATTAATGATATAAAGATTAATTTAGTAAAAACAAGAAATACTTGCATTTCCAAAACTGCATTCCTTAGGCCTCATCCAAAGATGCCAAGCAATTCCACTCTTCTTTTGATGTGGACTTAAAGCTAGAGGCAGAATGGACCAATATAAAGGACAGAGACATTTGAATATTTCACATTTGTTTCTGGGGTTGACACCTCAAATGGCCTGGGTTGGAGGTAAAGTTAGTTATCTACTCTATCAACTGGTGTCAAACTTCATATCACTTGACATATTCCTCCAAATTGACTTCAAAATGTGATTTTACATTTAAGCCCCATTTTCCTTCTGGCCTCTCAGCTATGTTGAAATTAATTAATATCTTCCTTACCTATAAATGTTATTTCTGCCTGCCTGTATTTACCAAAATTCTGTTTATTTTAAAAAATTGAGTTTAAAACTAAACTCTTCTTCAATTCTCTTTTTAAAAGTTTCTCTGTCAGCAAGTTCTGGTAATCTAACCTTGGTGATATTTAGCTATATATTGTCCTGCTTTCCTATGTAACTGTTTTATAGGTGCACTACACTTTAATCTCTCGAATCAGTTAACCATTGATGTTTAATAAATGACTCCAAAATTCAATGGCTAAATACTACAACCATTTATTTAGCTCACGATTATGCTGAGCAGTTTGTCTGCTCTGGTTGGTTTCTGCTGATCTTGGCTAGGTCAGCCTATGCATTTGAAGTTAGTTTGAGAGTCAGCCAGGGGCTGCTCATCCTAGATGGCCTTACTCATGGGTCTGGCAGTTGGCTCATGACTGGGTCATGCTCTGTTCATCATCTAGCAGGATCGCCTGTGCTTCTTCCCATGCGTAGGGTACTAAAAGCATCCAGAGGGTAAGCTCCACTATGCAAGTGCTTTTCAAGATTCTACTCAAATCATTTTAGCAACTGTCTCATTGACCAAAGCAACTCACTTTTGGATAGAAGACCTATAATGTCACTATCAATACAGAGGAAAATAATTCTTGGTCATTTTTTATAATGAACCATATCTTTAGATTAAAGAAAAGAAGCATTTCTTTGGAAGTGTATATCAGTGCAATGCATGTATGAAAGGCACTCAACATACATTTTTTACTGAATGCTTAACTAAATGAATAGGTGGCTAACAGACCCTCACCTCAGGCCAGGCATGGTGGCTCACACTTGTAATCCCAGCACTCTGGGAGGCCGAGGTGGGTGGATCACTTGAGGTTGAGAGTTTGAGACCAGCCTGACCAACGTGGAGAAACCCTGTCTCTTACTAAAAATACAAAACTAGCCAGGTGTGGTGGCACATGTTTGTAATCCCAGCTACTCGGGAGGCTGAGGCAGGAGAATCACTTGAACCCAAAAGGTGGAGGTTGCGGTGAGCCGAGATCCTGCTATTGCACCCCAGCCTGGGCAACAAGAGTGAAACTCTGTCTCAAAAAAAAAAAAAAGACCTTCACTTTAGTTCATTTCATATGTTAGTCTAGTCTCTATGACAAAGTTAGTACTTTGACTTCTTTGTGGTAATACTTTAGTGTCATTTGCATACATATTGGTCAAAAGAAATGGGATAACTCAAGTTCTTGATTGGGCAACATGAAATCTGTAAATTAGCATGAATTCCTTCCTCGTCCTGCAGAAGTATCTCCCTATTGCCATAACAAACTGAAATCCTACAGTCCTAATGATGGCTGGAAGATTCGTGACTTCAATTTGCAAAAGTGTTTGTAAAAATGTCCTAGTCTGAGTTCAGGGATGGGCCATATATCTTCAGCAGCCACATGTCATGCAAATGAACTTTTGCATTCTACTGTGGGATCGACTGTACAGAAATACAAAATGCAAGAGAGAGGAGAGGTTTCCAATCTCCTTAGGGCAGGGTGGGAAGAGGGTTGAAACAATAGTGGCGACTACCACACTAATACCACTCCTCACCCTAAACCTGCCTCCATCTGCGTCTTGATTTTAACAATGCTTTTCCTTTGAGTTTGACTTTATTTAAATTATAGAAATAATGACTGTAGTAATATACCCTAATGGTTCTGAAAGTCTTTGGAGAAAATAAAAGGTACAATGAAGAAAGCCAAGAGAAATCTTTACAAGCTTAGTAATGCTTACATTTGGCTTTGAACAATGGTTACCATTGAATGTGAATTTATACCTCTTTTCATGCAATAGATGTATTGAGATGCTAATACTATTAAAAATGAATTGTTGGTTCAAGAATCTCTCTCTTTATGAATTATAGGCCAAATGGCTGCAGAAAGACACAATAAGGCAGTGAGCAGTTAATTCACCACAATTAACAAACAGTTGACTGAAGAATAAAGAATTATCCCAATAAGAGCAAATTTTGGATGGTGAGAATGTCCAGAATAGAAATAAAGGCATTTATGTGGTTGGCATCAGAGCCATCCCAAAGAATAAGTGGACTAAATGATAAAAGTATAGTCAATCATAAAGCTGTTTTTAACCTCTCCTTAACCTTCCGCAGCATGATCCACTACATGAGAGAAAAGACAAGGATCATTTCTAGGTCCTCCAGAATTAACTCAGTGTCTAGCACAATGTAAGTAATAAAAAATTGTTCAATACATAATTTAATAGTTCAAAAAGCCAAGAAACCTCATCATACTGCTTAAGCTTGTCTTATCAGGACTTGAATTTTTAGGTTGACAGGTCAGTTGAAAATTCAGATTACTTTAACTGCAATGGTAAGTCCTGTGGTTTCACCTGGCTCTGGAAAAGGAAGGAAACATGAGACAGTATTATCTGGAGGAAACAAGGTCCTCTTTCAAAGCAATGTGGCTAACTCCGGGGGGGCTGCACATCAAAGCTTACGCCCTAAACCTGAGAATGTAAAAAAAGAAAAGTAAAATTACATACATCCTGTTTTAAGTCCTCAGGAATCAAATATTCTAAAATGTTTGGTGCAAAATGTGTTCTAAAGGAGCAATCGGCAATGTCACAGAATTGAAAGACTGTGTTAGAAAAAAACGTGTGCACTCTATCAGGCTTTTGAAATTGAAAATTCTATCAGCAATTTATCATATTCAGGTACTTAAAGTGTGCATATGAAATACAAGCCATGATTTGTGACATTTTTATGATTTAGAAATACAAGACTACTGGTTGATTTCCATTGCCACTTGGGACACAAATTGATATATCAAAATATAAGCTTCAATTTATCACACAAGAAGAAACAAAATATGCTATCAATGGCAATCTGCCTGTTATCACTATTAGCACACTGTAATATGTCTGCTACAATGCACATGTCAATGATGCCCTCCTGACCCACACATCATTCACAGGTACTCCTGCTGCTCATTGGCACAGAAAAAGTTATATATCCACCATACAACTCCACTCTTCTAACTACTGCTTACTGGGCTATAAGTGAATACTTCGAGGTTGACCAATCATATTATTTCCAGAAATCTAATGTGGTCCACAGAGATGGGCTCTGTTAGCTCTGGACAGCTGATCTGGAAAGTCCATGGAGGACAGCTGATCTGAAAAGTCCACCGAAACAACACTTTGAGGACCACTGTGCTGGCCACATACAACTGTGGAAGAAGCAGGTCTGAAGGGAGAAAAATAGAGATGAGTGGATTCACGGAAAGAATGAAAGAGAGGCAATGAGGCCCACAGATGCCGACAGCTAAGGAGAGTAATGGCTACTTCTAGGCCAGGATGAACTCCTGTGACATACCTACATAATATATTAGTGTGTCATCCCAGCAAATGCCCTTTTCCAAAGCTTCTGTTCCTTCTATTAAAATGGTCCTGTGACATCTAATCTTATATCATGTAAGGGACTGGGTCAGTGGTTAATTCAAAGCCTGACATCCACTCTACTTTTATTAATAGGTGGCATTTTAATGTTAACAGTTGATATGGACATGTATCAAACAAAGGAGCTTCAATGAATAAAAATTTTCCGGTTCGTTGTAGAGGCTTATAGAACCAAGTCTCTCTCCTATTAGAGTGTAAACTCCTGGAGGATAAGATCCAATCTAATTCATGTTAGCATCACGGTACCTACAAAGAACAAAAGTAGTAGTAGGAGGAGTTCAGTTGATTTTTTTTTTTAATGGAGTCTCACTTTGTCACCCAGGATGGAGTGCAGTAGCACAATCGTGGCTCCCTGCAACTTCTGCCTCCCAGGTTCAGGTGATCCTCCCACCTCAGCCTCCAGAGTAGCTGGGACTACAGGAGCATGCTACCACACCCGGCTAATTTTGCATACTTTTTGTAGAGACGGGGTTGCCATGTTGCTTAGGCTGGTCTCAAACTGAGCTTAAGTGATTCACCTGCCTCAGCCTCTCGAAGTGCTGGGATTACAGGTGTCAGCCACTGCAACTGGCAAAGAGATGGCTTTTTAAAACCATTATAGTTCATATTCTTAAAAAAGATTGTAAGAATAACTTACAAACGTATGACATTTTAGAGAGAAATGTTTTAGCTCTAGTATTCTACAAAAATCATACAAACATTCTCAAGAGTTGTGTGTCAGGAGCCAATTGTTAATTCTGATTAATTAGAAAAATAATTGACCAGTCCAAACCAAAAAATACATACACAGATATATGTATATATATATGAAAGAGAATTTTCAAATAAACATCACTGAGAACATTACTGGAAGTACTGGGATATTTAAGTCAAACTGCTACTCATACTAGAGACATTTCAGTTTTTTATTTCATACTTTCATAGCTGAAATAAAATTGCAGCTATTTCAGTGCTGTATTTTACAATGTTCCTTTCACAGCAGTCTTTGTCAGTGGTCATTTTTTTTTCATATTGTCTCAACATTTCCCTTTCCTTCTGTGTTTTGCTTTTAAAAATTATCAGTGGCATTTAAAATACCACATATTGTAAAACAGAGTGAATCATAGTTTTTTTCTCTCTGCTGTATTTCTTAATAATGGATGTTGAGTAGAAACTAATCTTAACACTATTTTTAGCATCCATTAAAAAATTCCAATCAGTCTGTTTGTCGATCTTTAAGTACTTTGTGAAACTGTACATCTATTTTCCATTGTCAAGGCAATCCATTCTCAAATCACGATCACAGATAATTTCTTGGAAAGAAACTACATTTTTATTTTTAAAGGATTTAAAAGTTTGGCCAGGCGCAGTTTTATCAGCTGGAATGTAAGATTCCTAAAAGTAGAAATTTTTTTGTCAGTTTTGTTTATTGAGATATCTTCAGAATCGAAAAGTGCTGAGCACATAGTACATGCCCAATAATACTTCTGGAGTGAGTAAATCAGCCATAGCATGTGTCAGTAGTTGGGAAATTTTAAAAAGCCTTTTATTATCCATCCTAACATAGGTTTGTTAAATGACCCTGAGCATGTACCTGATTATAGTGATCCTTCGGACATTCATTTCCTAAATATTTATTGAGTGCCTGTTATTTATCAGGAACTGTGGCTTAGAGAAAGGATACCAAGAGGAGTAGATTACAGGCAGTTCTCTCTAGGAGTTCACAATGAAAAGGCAAACTGAGGACTGTACATTCTTTGTATGGCAAGATGATAAATACTACAAAGGTCGAATGAAAAAGATATTAAATAAATTTACAGCAAGGAGCTGCTTGTTTCTTAATACATAGATCGAGAAGTATAACTGCAGATTCCATCATGCAAATAAACTATTTCCCCTATGTAATCATCTATGAATCATTTCATAGGTCACCAAGGCACTGATCAGGACATTAAAAGAGTCATTTATTAGATGTAAATGGCCTGTTATTATAGTGAACCTTCAAAAAATACCTTATTTGCTCATATATTAAAAATTTCCTTTGAGAATAACTTATTATATAAGTGCTTTACAATTTATATAGCTCTGAGTGTGTGTCCAACTGATGGGGGCAAAATAGTCATTTAACACACTGCAGATCAATGACTTCATTTAGAATATGTATGTGGAAGGTTAGTTAAGCGCTAGAGTCCTGACTTTGGACTCAGACAAAACTGGGTTTTGACTTCATCCCCATGAATTATCGACTCTTTCAGTCTACTATGTTAAGTCAGGACCAAGTTTTCATCTATATGTATAAAGTTTACAGTTCATTAGAAAACCAAACACCACATGTTCTCACTTCTAAGTGGGAGCTGAACAGTGAGAACACATGGACACAGAGACTGGAGTCTGTCAGGAAGGTGGGGGGAGGGAGATCATCAAGATAAATTGCTAACCCATGTAAGTCTTTCTTTTTTTTTTTTTTTTTTTTTTAAGACGGGGGTTTCACCATGTTGTTCAGGCTGTTCTTGAACTTCCGACCTCAGGTGATCCGCCCGCCTTCGCCTCCAAAATGCTTGGATTACAGGCGTGAGCCACCACACCCGGCCGCATGTGAGTCTTAATACCTAGGTGATGGGTGGATAGACGCAGCAAACCACCACGGCACATGTTTACCTGTGTAACCAACCTGCACATCCTAAACATGTATCTGGAACTTAGAATAAAATAAGATATAATTAAATTAAATTTAAAAAGTACAGTTCATACAGATAAACTGATACTTCTTATCAATTATTTGTATTTCCCAATCACATAATAATGAGCTCACTCCAGTTTCCAATTATATTATGAAATAAACAAAATTTTAATTGACCTCATCAGAACTGCTAAAATTATAGATTCTATTATTCCTTACTTAAAATTTCTCTGAAGCCAATGCCAAGGAACTCTGAATCTTCAAAACTCGTTAATCCAAGATGGATTTAATATTTAACAAAAATACAATATCGAATGTCAATACTTATCATTTACTCTGAATGTACAAGTCCTGCCAATGAAAAAGCATAAATTCTTGCACACAAAATGAAAGAAGATACTATGCTTTGACATAGGAAATAACAAATACAATGTCAAGTCTTTTGAAGATGCTTAACTTCATCAAGCATTATTTTTATACAGACTTAAAGTTCAAAAACACATCCACGAACACTCTCTCATTTAATGTCCACAACAACCCAGTAAGCTGTTGTTGTTAAGAAAGCAAAAAGCACACACACAAAAACAAACCCACTACAGTTTAAGAGACCATGAAATTGAGTTGCCTAAAATCACAGTTAGTAACTTTGTTCTCTACCCTTAAGTCCAGCACCCTTTCTCTCTCACAGATTTTGTTTTAGGATGAATATAAAAATGTGGAAGATATTTATGCACCCACTTTAATCTTCTTACTTGACAAGCATCCCTGCTTCAAGATGATGAATGTTCACTTTCAGGTTTGGACACACCTAAGCATCTCTCTTTGAGTAAATGTGCCGAGAAATGCACTAAAAATACTTCTATTACTAAATAATAGGCTTTTACAAAAAAGTATGAGAAAAATTCACTAGACCATAATCTTCTCAATTATATTACAGAAACTTAAACAAGAGATGACATTTTAAAAAATGCTGGTTTTGATATTATTCAAGAGTTAAGGAGCCCTGAAGTGTCTCACAAATGTAATCTAATTAATACTAGACCTGAGTGAAATTCCAGTCTTTCCTCTCAATTCACACTAAGAACTATGAATTACTGCTATTTTACCTATCTGCTTTCAGAATAGAGGAATAAAAATAAAATAAGAAAAATGTGAAGAAGGGGAGAAACTATCTGTTTTCTTATGAAGCAAAAACAGGATTAAATAGAAATATTAGGTACTAAAAATACATCATGCATTTTAGAAAACAAAAATCGCTTATGTACTAAGAGATTTTTGTTTCTGAAACCTTCCTAACGCTCTTAACAAATTAATAAAACAAGACAATTGGATTATCAATGAACACCATATAATAAATACAAAAATGACTAGGTATTGATCTAATAAAAGGACATAATGTGGACATTAAATTTTCATTAACCACTAATATCAATACAAAATGTTTAATTTCTTTCAGAACAGTGGAGAAGTGACAGAATACTTCTTCCCAAGAGCTGCCCTGTGGTACACTAAGAGTATACTCAGACATCTGGGGTTTCTCTTTTGTCTCCTGCTTCTACAAACCTATTCCCACCCTACTCCTGCCCTTCCTAAGAAACAAAAAAATAGTACTTAGAGACTATCAAGAAATAGAACTAATAGTATAGAATTTTTTAATGGTAACTGATATACTGGATATTGTATACTTTTATCAGATATCAAATATAAGAGGGATTCACTTGGAAGAATTTTTTGTTCTCAAAGAATCTTTGAAAGAATAGTGAAGTGAAAAGCATGATAACATCATGAAAAGTAGCTTTGAAATTAAACTGATGTTAATTGAACTGATATCTCTCTCTGCATTTCTTGGTGGCGTGACTTTAAGCAAATTGCTGAATTCCTTGAAACTCATTTTATCCACAAGTAAAAATGGATAGCTGAACCTGCCTCACAAGATCATCTTCAGAATTGCTGAGCAGAAAAAGTCTTTGGCATGTAGTGAGCACTAAATAAATGTTACTTCCCTTTCCAAGTCCATAGAATTTTAAAAGACACATGATTCAATACCTGACAATATGCAATAGACCCAGAGTGGCAGTCTCTTCTGACACCTAGTTTGGCCGTGGGATATTTCTAGAAATGGTAACACTGGGATCACCTACAACAGAGCCCCTGAACTTGATTCTGCTTGCACTTTAATAGTAGGTAAGGATTTTTCGTATTAGATGTTATATTTTTGAACTATAAAATATTATGCTTATGAATATAAATAGAACATGTTAAATGGATAAACACTCCCAAATATCTTACATTTTAAAAATTGGAAAAGAAATATCTTAATACTACTAAGACTAAATGGTTTTAAAACTTTGCTTTCTTTTCAATAAGAGCCATTTCTAACTTTGATCAGATGGGCTAATGTTACTTCATTGCCCACTTTGAAAGACCATATGTTGCATTTACTTGTAAATGCTTCAATGAAATAATTTAATCACATCATTCTTGTCAAGAATCTGGCTTAGACTGAGTTAAATAAAGAGACAAATTAGCTCTATTGAAAATGTATTTGTTTTGGTAAATACTACATATGCCATAAATCTCTAGATGTATGTTGAAAGATTTGACATATCATTCTCATACTTGCTTGCTTATACAATTAAGTTATTTTAAAAGACATGAGAAATAACCCCCCCAAAATGAAGAATATTTAATAGAGAGAAAAACCTTAAAATTTTTTGATTTAATTGTTCACAATAATTCATAGAGAACATTATCAACCTTAGTAAATAGCTTTGCATAAACAGTATCAGCTCTGAATATTAGAGATGAAACCAAAATTTTTGGCTTCCTAAAACTCACAGATTATTTTACATCCAGGATTATACTGGGATAAATATAATCTAAATGAGTGTTGAATATTAATTTTGGGTTATGGAACCAGGTTCTAAGCATGCAGAACCATGGAGATAAGCCTGAGTACAGATCCAGACAAGTTATACAGAGTGACTCATGGATAGCGGTAGTATCCTGATTACTTAACATTTATTTTATAATTTTATGATTTACTGGATTGGGTCAGCAGTTTAAAGTTACAAATAAGGGTAAAACAGCCAAACTCTGATATTAAAAATCATCAAAGTATAAAGCTTGGTATATGGTGAGCACTATATAAACGTTACTTTCCTTTTTAAATTAAAACGTTACTGTATTTAAGTTAAATAAATTTTAACTTAAAAATGGAAGTTATAAAATTTCCTCTGGAAAGGATGAAGTCTGGGAATTTTATAAAAGAAGTTGTTCTTGGAGATAATTTGTAACGTCATGACATGAGATTTCTGCTTAAGCTAAATAAACTGTATTATAAGGATAAAAAATGATGATGATGAATTGTGATTTCAAAAGTAAAAAGGTGTCCTGAGATTTTGAATATATTAACATTTTATTTAAAATTCTATAAAGTGTCCTGTTTCAAATTCCACAATTTAAAGACAAACAATATCAGCGATCATAACAGAGGTAGTTATGAATGCATTTAAGAAGAATACTTACAATGATGACAGTAGCAATAATGTTAGTAGCAGCTAATATGTATTGGGTACTTTTATGCCATGCACTATGTGTTATATTATTTAATATTCACAATCATTCTGACAGATACTCTATTGTTCCCATTTCAAAGATGAGGAGATTGAGAAAAGTTAGGTAATCTATCCCATATCGCGATGCTAGAAAGTGGCATATGTGAGATGATAAAATTTAAAATATCAACTATTTTCAGAAGTACAACATGCCAGACTTAAAAGACAAAAAAAAAATCTACTTTTGAAAAATAATAGGAATGTCATCTCAACTATAATTTGCTATGTGAGATTATGGAAAATCAACATAGTAGGAGAGTTTACAGATGAGAAATTTAAGTCCTCATGGAGAAAACTGAGAAAATTATTAAGGTCAAGATCACTGGAGAGACTACAAAGTCTTTTAAAATATTTGTATTTAATATAAAATAATATAAAATACCTATTTGTTGAACTCTTATTACGTGCCAGGTCTGGAACTAAGCACTCTACAAATTAGATATCTAATTTTCCCAACTACCCCAGGAGTCATGGCCAAAAGGCGGCAGAGTCAGGATTCAGACCAGAGAAGCCCGTCTGTCCCCAGAGCCTATGTTCTCAGCCATTGTGTTATGACCCAGGGCATTTATACACCTTCGATCTTTCCAGTTTTCACCAAACAAGCCTTGTTCACTAGGACATTTTTGAGATACCCTTTTCCCACACAGGACACAAAACACTACAAAAGTTGTCACACATTGTAGATAAATGAGCATTTCAAGAGACTTACTTACTCCTCATTTTAATATTTGGTATCTCTCTGATTTATGTCTCAGAGATACTGACTCATTCTTGAATCTCAGGGCTTTGAGAAGCAGAATAACCAGTGTGCTTGAGAGGGAAAACTTTGTGCGACTTTCATTTTTCAACATCTGTCTACCCAAGATAAGTCCATGTCATGGCCCCAAGCACTAATTTATATCCCTTAGCTTCTGCTCTCATAGAAGTCACTGGAATGCACTTCTAAGATACATGAAGTCTTCTTAGTCTCATAGCTCCCTTTGTTTTATGTCTCCCAAGGATTCCCCACAGTAACTATTCTTATTCTGCCATTCAATTTGACTCTATTGTCTTTTCTCAGCTCCAATTCTGTTTCGATAACAATCCTGACTAGAGTAACCGCAATTTAATATCTTGGAACAGAAGACTTTTAAGTTTGAGAAAAAGATATGTGGAAGTAAACTTATATGCACTAGCAGTTCATGTAAGGGAATCCCACAGTTAGGGAAGGATTCGCATATAGATAATCACAATAAGCACACTTTTGTCAAAACCAATTTCAAGGAGTTAGCCTCTCCATTTTATAGGTATTGGTTTTACAGCGGCAGAAACAACACAAATTGTAGCAATTATCGGTTTCATACAACTGTATTTCAGTTACATTCAAAAATAAGAATGCCTTTGATGAAATTCCACTTGCACTAAATGTTAGCTCTCTCTACATAAGTATTAAAAATATCTTCAAATACATCAGCATATGCTTAGCTAATCATATACAGCTCAATCGATGTCCAATGCCTTTTTGTGATAGCCTACTTTTTCCCTTTTGATATGTGTCTAGTTAGTTAATATAGCTTTTCAATTTGCAAGAAAGCAGAAATATCTTGGATCAGGTCATGACATCAAATATCATCTGCAAATAGTAAATATATTTTTCAAACTCTTACCAGTCTTAGTGAGACAGGTGCAGTCTGCTTTGCAACAACTCCACTAACCTGGGATTATATCTAAGCAAAGTGGATCCACGCTGGTCCTTTCAAGAAGGTGTCCCAGGGAAAGATCTAAGTAGCAATCACCTGAAGGGACTCAAGAGCACCACTCACGAATGTGCTGAAATGCAGAAGGGGACAAAGAAGGAAGGCAAGTCTGTTAGTAGAGCTTCATGATTACTTTTGCAATGTTACTCATACATGTTAAACCTTATGAATAGCAGTCTTTTAACTTACAGTTCAGAGGCAGGATAACCTAGTCATCTGAGTATGAACTTTGTCAATTAAAATAAGTAAATGAAAGTACATCATGATTTTATTTAAAAAAAAGAGCATGAGCTCCAAGTCAGATGGATGGACTTTACGTCACAATTTGGTCACCTACCCATCTTCAAGGGCAAGCTATGTACATCTTCTGCAGAAGACTGTGAATAAAAGAAATAAGGTAATACTAACGAAATGCTTTTAACAATGCTCAATAAAGAGTAGCTATTTTATCTCTAACTCAGAAAATAAGCACTGAGTTGGTGTTTTTCAGAAATTATCTCACTTAATCCACATGAGTTGTTATCTTTTCTGCTTTACAAATCAGGAAATTGATAATCAGGGAATCAGATATTTGCTGAAGTCAGACAAGAAAACAGTTGACTTGGAACTTAAGATATGTCTGCCCAATCTGGCCTTTTTCAAATTGGAGGAGAATATGGTAAATTTTAGAATCAAAAGGTTAATTTTCACAAAACCATCATTTTTGATACAATAGCATTGCATTATTTCCATAGATCATTTAAGTGCTTTTGCAGGAGAAATGAAAGAATTAAAATACATTTCCAGCTAAATAATAATTCCATGTAGGAGGAAATAATAATGATTAAAGTCGAAATTAATTATCAGAGAATCAGAAAACAGTAACTCTATAAATAAATACCCTCAGTTTTTAAAAACTTTAACAAAATAAACAAACCATTGGTAACCTTGACCAGAAAAAAAAGAAAGAAGGTGAAACTACACAAAATAAAAAATAACATGAAAAATTAGCAATTGAAAAAAGATGAAATGAAATAAGAAGCATAAGTGACTACAGACATCTATGCATACAAGTTTGAAAATTTAGATAAAAGGGAAAATTTTCCAGGGAATCACATGTACTAAAATAGACCTCATTAATGGAGAAAGTTTAAAGAGATCAATTTCCATACAAGAAATGGAGAACAATATTAAGAATAAATATCATAAAAAACAGCCAGGTCCAGATAGTGTCACGGTAAAAATCTACAAAATATTTGAAGACCGAATAGTCTCAGTACTCTACAAATTGCTGTAAAACATTGGAAATAACAGAGACAATGTTTCCTTTTATTGAGCCAGAATAACACCGATACCTAAACTTTAAAAACTCTCTTCAAAAGAAAATAAATCTATAGAAGACCTATATTGTCCATGAATATCAATGCAAAAGTACTAAAAGAAATTTTGGCAAACATAGTATTATACATCATATTAAGAAAATAATGAATACAACTAAGTGGGATTTATTATAGACATTCAAGGTTGGTTCAGACTAGGAAATCTATTAGAATCATATGCAATACGATTTTTCCATATATGCTGAGAGGTCTTAATAAAATTCAACATTCACTCATTATAAGAATATTCAAGAAAATACATGTGATTTTTAAAATATTAAAAAATACGTACTTCTTAATGCCAAAATCGGTATCTTAACTGAACAGCACTAGAAGCATTCCTATTCACATCAGGAAGATGCTAGTATTTCTATTATTATTTATTATTTTATTGAAAGCGTTAACAATTGCAATTAGACAAAATAAACCTATTAAAGGTCTTAGAATTGGTACAGAAGAGGTAAAATAATCCCTGCTTATAGATGATAGGATACCTTGAAAACACTTAAGAATCAATAATAATTAATATTCTTACTCCCCACATCATAAAATAATATAGTAAGTCAACAGGATACGAAATTAATACTCAGAAATTAAGTTATTAATCTTTCATGTACATTGCATTATAAACAAATAACCACAGTGAAGGGGATGGGAAAGAATAGAACTAAGCTAAATAACTTTCAGAAACAGTGTTTTGACTGTTTACTCCAGTCTAAAGACAAGGAAAAGTATATACACATAGTGTACTCCAGTTAAAGGAGGGGTATTTCAGAGTGGTATGAAATTGCAACTGTGAGACTACATTGTGCATACAGGAGGATTAAGCAAATAATCGAATAAATTGATGATACTGAGAGTAAAGTTTCTCAATGTCAAAAAGAGGAGTTACAAGTAATGGAAGAGATTTTGCTGGAATGAACCCTGTGATGCTGGACTGGAATCAGATGCCTCAGCATGAACCGAGGAGTGTGTGTGTGTGTGTGTGTGTGTGTGTACACAAACTGACATAAAGTAGAGATGTGTACACATGTGTGTATGTATATGTACACATATTTCCTAGCTCTGTCAGGTGACCTTGAAGCAATGGCAGAAGAGCAATGAGCACATCTAGTACTCAGATTTTGTTTTCCAAATACTTTTTGCTAAGAAAAGAGCCAAACATCCTTCATGAAAAGGCTGATTTTGGGAACTGGCCGAGATTAGCAAGATGAGGAAATGGAGCAAGATGAGCCTGCAAGATCTTATAGTGTCAGAATAAGCGTATGATCAAAATTTCATGGCATCAGGGTCAACCTGAAGGAGCCCCCTAATGGCCAATTCTGGAATGAGAGCATCAAACTAAATGATGATCACAATGAAGTTTACCTCATAAAATAAAGATCCTTGAGTCCATACCACCAATAAGAATTGAATGAATAGGTAAGGACAAAATCCTTACAGTGAAATTCAAATTCAAAATACAAAAGGAATGATAGATATAGAAAATCATCATCTCACAAACAAAGTGGTAATCATTGTTTAGAAGTAAGAATTGTTGATGGAGGCTAAAATTTGTGGGCAAAAGTTTTTGAGAAAACAGGACAATGGCAGAGTCTCAAACTCTCTCCCTACAAGATCCTTAATATCTATAATGGAAAAAATATAAATTTATAGTGGAGAAAATTGACAGACTCCACCTCAGTCAAGTGATCAAAATTAACATCACCAGGAATGAGACATGCTGACATCATGTATCTCCTGCTATGATATATTGAGAAGGTCACAGCATAGCCTCTGCAGTATTCATGCAAAAAAAAAAAAAAAAACACCCTGAATTTAATCATGAAGCAACATCGGACAAACCAAAATTGAAGGACATTCTCCAAAATGACTTGCCAGCACTCTTCAAAATTGTCAGTCAGGAAAGATAAGGAAAGTCTAAGAAGGCCCCCAAATCAAAAGAGAGTAAAGAGATATAACAAGTAAATGCAGTCTGTGATCCTGGATTGGATCTTGATTCAGAAAAATGACTTTTGTGGCACAAACTCATAGTAACAGAGGGTAGAATGGTGGCTACAAGGATCTGGGGGATAGGAGAAAGGGGAGATGTTAGTCAAAGGGCGCAAGTAAAAGAATAAAAATTTAAAAAACAAAACAACCATGGTATATTTACAAAATTGACTGTTCTACATCAACAAAGCAGATCAAACTGTTATTACAAATTATACAATGTGGATCAGTCCCACAGAGATGAATTTGAGGAAGAAAATCAAAAGAGAACATAGTGTGTCATTCCATTTATATGAAATTAAAAAAACTGATAACATGAATTTATGGTGAAAAATGTATTAGAGTGAGAACTTCTTGGGGTTATTAATTAGGACAAGTAACAGGAGAGGCCTTTGGGTGGATGTATCGTTCTATTTATGGGGGTTATACATGTATATTAATCCATAACATTCGCCAAACTGTACACTTAAGATCCAGGTATTTTATTGTAAGTAGGTTTTAATTAGTGGAAAATTATGAGAAAAACATTATTGAGTGTATTCTTTTGTCTCAGTTTTCATAGTTTAAACATGCCATTTTATCATACAGCGCTTTCTAAAGGATGCAATTAAAACTAAGTATTAACTTCTGAGAATGCACTTCCTCATAAAACAATAGAAGAAAAGCAATTGTTTTCCTTCTTCAATGCCTTTGCTGAAAATGTATGCTTTAGATATCTGCTTATCATTTTGGATGATAAGAAAAGATAATATCCTGGTTTTTGCTTTAAATACGAATTATTCCATGTGTTCAAAGTGTTCATTTCTTCGTAAAAATGGACGGAAATATTAATTATTGGACACAATAAAGTTCAGCAGCCTGAGATATCTTAGGAAAATATTTTTAATATATGGGTACCAAAACTGATTTTTTTTTTAAAAAAAACAAATTTTAAATGAGACATTATATTTTCCTAAACTATCAAAATGTCTCTAGCTATATAAAGGTGCTAATGCAAAACAATACATTTCAATTTTCCTCAACACTAGAAGTAAATATAATTACATGTTCCCTTAATTGTAAAATTTCCAGAATTTTTATCTATAGTAACTCAAAATTTGTTAATATTAATGAATTTGAAATCTCTTACACTGCTGCCAGCCATGAGTTTTTCCCTGAAAGTGCCACTTTTAAGCAAATACATAATATACAGTCCCTTTCCTTGAGCATTTTACATCCTACTGGGGAAGACAAGATAATTACAATTTACGTAAATTTGTAATTAACATATGAAATGCGACTACTAGTCACACAAGTATTGGTTTCTACCAATAGAATGTGTGATGTTCAGGATCCCCATTAGGGCCTTTAATATATGTCTTGAACATAGTCAGATGTCAACATAAATAATACCTTTAAGGAAAAAAAAAGATTAAATTATGATCAACATCTTCCGTTAAAAGAAGGCTGAGAAATAAATATACATTCAAATATTTTAAATAATAAATTAAGTTTGGCAGTGAGAATATGCTGCAGTTATCTAGAAAATTTACTTATTTATGACTCTTCTGTTCACCAATATTGCCAAGTAAAGTCATTTACAGATCTGGGAACAAAGCTGGGGTGCTGCAGGAGAACAATTTGGATAACCGTATTTCCCCTAGAACCTTAATAGAATTTCATAACATACATACATTTTTTGTCCATTATATTGTAGAGGTGTTCTTTTGATTTTTACTCTATTCTATTCATACAATAAAGTTTTCCAGGTCCTCTGAGTTTAACTCTTCCTTCTGCCATTACCAATTTTTCAAATCGTTAAGTTTGATCTAATTACAAAAGCATTATTAGAATCTAGTTAGAGGCATGTTATTATTTTACTAATTATTGCTCTTCAGGAGACTTTGGAATTAACATAGCCCACTCTGCAGAAATAATGGCCACTGAAATAGAGCACCCCAGCACACACTGAAATAGCCACACTCAAAAGAAGATTCATTTCTTTAGGAGTTTAGCAAAAATGGGGAGATTGACTAAAGTATTCTCCAGAAAGCATAGAGATTAAATTGGCTTGTAACTAAGAAAATGCTACCTGAGCACTCACCCAGTTCTGCCTTTATGATTCTTTGACAGTGATGTAAGCACCACAGAAAGGAATATCAAGGTGGAATTACATAGTCTTTTCTTCAACCAATTGTTAGCATGTTTGCTGTAGATTCAAACACTGCCACAGGCTTCTAGTGGTTGGCAACTCACACTATGGAAAATGTCACTGGGCTTTGCTGCCTCACTAGCTGTGCTCCACAGAGCAGAAAATTAAGCTTGACATATTTGGAAGAGGAGTTTTCTGGTTTGTAAGAATTTATAAAAATAGCTACACTTATCTATTCTAGGGTCACATTTGTAAGTTATTAGTAGCTCTGAGGTAAATAATTTAATTCTTTTAGTACATATGCTAAAATTTTAGATCATTTTGACTCAAAATCTAGCTAATGGTCTCTTAGGTGGTTTAATTTCTATTTCTAATTTAAAAGATAATTAAAAAGATACATACATACATGGGACAATAAAATATTTTTTAATACATAGCACAAAAAAGTTAGTATCTAAAACCATGTATTTCTGCTTCAGTTTATTCTGATTCCCTTCAAACATAGATAAATCTGAATAGCTAGTCAGTTATCAGTTATCAAAGTATGAGTTTCATCACGAATAGCTTAGATTTGTTGTGCAAATGTGGTGCTACAAATTGAATCATTAATCTAAGTCATATTAGGCTCAAATTTATTTTGTTTATTTTATGCATTTTGTTTGAATTATGCTAAGATTTAAAATTAATAACCTTATTCTAGTAAGAAGCTTATTTAGATATATTTCAAACATTTAAATGTGTTTTTTCTTTCTGTTAAAAGCAACATGTAGTTTTCCCGTAAGAATCATACCTCATGGATTGCCTCATCACACTTACTTTACAAATCCAGAATAAAACTATGAGGTGCAACAAAATAAGATCACCACGGAGGAAAATATTCGCAATATTATTTCTAGAAAACTCACACAAACTTTCAAAATGGTATCAAGTTTGAATCACTCAGAGGCATCTGCCAACTTTACGTAAACAAGGACACACCTTTCTCTCTCCTGCCAGTTTTCTTTCTTCCCTTACTTTGTTGTCTCATGCAATCTAAAAGAGAAGCATCATAGCAGGCTTCTAGATTATGTCTGCAGAATGATAGGTCAGTTTCATTATAGATGCTGAGAACTTCAGCCTTCAGAGAAAAATGCTCTCAAATCTCAGCCTCTCCTCAGCACCTTGCCCCTTATATGTTTGTGTAGGTGGCATTCTCGTCAATACTGCTTCCTCTAACCATGGCTTGGTAAGGCAACCCTCTACCTACTTAAAGTCCTATCGATTGAGCTAATGACATTTACTTAGCACCTGCTCAACAAAAGTCATTGTTTTGCTTGTTGGGGGGGATACAGGTATACATAGGACATGAAGTGGCTTTCCTTAAACAAAGATAAATGTCCTCTTGATTTGATTGTTACATAAAGTAGCCTCTGATGCCTGAATTTCCTTCATCTTCTAGCAGTCAAACAATCCCACTTACCCACACTTGACAACTTGTCTTTTCCATTATGTTTCTATTTGAATTAAGAAAAGCTAACATTGCCCCACCCAGGACCACCGCAACACAGAATTCTGTACTCACTCTTGCCTTAGGCCCTTAGAGCACACACTCGTGACCAGTCTTTCATGGCAATGTCTTAGTCTTTATGCTTATTCGACTTAATGTTTCTCTATCAATGATTTTCTGTACGTGAATCTCCACTATGTTTGTAAATGTGGGAGGAGGGAACTGCTCGTAACTTGTGGAGCACTAAGCACGTTTAAGCACTGGAGCCCTTGGTGAGTATGACAATCATCTACCTGGAAACAGATGGTCCTCACTTCCGAAAAGTCTTCTGGGCAGAAATGCATGGCAAAAGGCTGTAGTCAAGTACAGTTACCAACTGCAAGAAAGCCCGCGTTTGGGCAACAATCCTGGCTCAGTAAACCCTTCTCTTTAAAGAGATCGATCATAAGTCAGGAATTTATAGCATTTAATATGCAAGCCCTCAGCCACCAAAGCTTTTCTGTCTTTAACTGTTCACTCTGCTTTCAGAACACCTGGCTGCTTATCTCCTGTTTTGCTTTGTTTTGTTTTGTTTTATCTTGTTCTTCCTTTCTCTCTAGGTCCCAGGGGATAAACTGGCTCAGTAAAGGCTTCCCACTGAGCATGGGGCAGCAAGTCACAATTCCTTGATGATCATCCACCCCAAGCTGACATGTTTCAAATGACCTGAAGTAGCTACATCTGTTCAGTCAAGTTACTACAAGGAGCTTCGAGAGTGAGCCGCATTCCGAGCAAACAACTGTAACACGGGCTCCTTCCTGTCCCCAAGAGATTGCAACCTCCGTGTGATCGGCAGTTTTAAGGTCTAGTTTTCTCCATCACAAGATAATTTTCTCCTCATTGTAAAAGGCTCTCTGCAACCTTTTGCTTTTTGGCTATTTTTTATGATGAGTAAATTTGGTTTAGAGAAAACATTTACAGACTGAGAAGGAAAAGGATTTTACGTCTTAAAAACGTGAAACCAGTGTAAGGTATTTGAAAGGTTATATTTAAATATATGATATATAAAATATACACATATGATATATAAATATATAATTTATGCATATATTAATATATGTTTAAATATATATTTTTTCCTCCACTCTGTTTTTCAAGGATTTTCTTGGTCCTGAAGTTTAGTGTTGGGCTAATCAGTTATATCAACTTTTAGGCACTTTGGAATCATTCTGTCCCTCTGAAAAAAATCCATAGATAAACAGAAGAACTGAAATTTATAATGCCTAAATTGCTGTGAACTACTATAAATTTAACCCTAGAAGCTGAGTAGGTTTTTTGGCTAAACATGTACAACTGAGATGAATGAGACTTTCAGACCAAGGGAACACAGTGTGAACTGGCTGTTGTTACCGCCACCCACAGGTAGGAGTCTCTGTGAGACGCACATGCTTGCTGCTGTTGGGGCTCGGAAAACGACATCCTGAGTTACAGCACTTTGGCATGCTCAGTACTTTGAACTGTAGGACATTCAAGGGGCCTCAGAAGCAAAGCCTCTTTCTGGCCTTCTGCCCTTCTTTTTTTTTCTTTTTAAATATTTTTTATTGTACTTTAGGTTCTGGGGTACATGTGCAGATCATGCAGAATTGCTGCACGGGTACAGATACGGCAATATGGTTTGCTGCCTCCATCCCCCCATCACCTATATATGGCATTTCTCTTCATGTTATTTTGCTCCAACCTCCCTACCTCCCACTTCCCTCCCCTAGTCCCCCCCAACAGACCCCAGTGTGTGATGTTCCCCTCCCTGTGTCCATGTGTTCTCATTGTTCAACACCCGCCTATGAGTGAGAACATGTGGTGTTTGGTTTTCTGTTCTTGTGTCAGTTTAGTGAGAATGATGGTTTCCAGATTCATCCATGTCCCTACAAAGGACACAAACTCATCGTTTTTTATGGCTGCATAGTATTCCATAGTGTATATGTGCCACATTTTCCCTGTCCAGTCCATCATCGATGGGCATTTGGGTTGGTTTCAGGTCTTTGCTATTGTAAGCAGCACCACAATGAACATACATGTGCATGTGTCTTTATAATAGAACGATTCATAATCCTTTGGATATATACCCAATAATAGGATTGCTGGGTCAAATGGAATTTCTATTTCTAGGTCCTTGAGGAATAGCCGCACTATCTTCCACACTGGTTGAATTAATTTACACTCCCACCAACAGTGTAAAAGCATGTCTATTTCTCCACATCCTCTCTAGCATCTGTTGTCTCCTGATTTTTCAATGATCTCCATTCTAACTGACATGAGGTGGTATCTCAATGTGGTTTTGATTTGCATTTCTCTAATGACTGCCGTTCTTTCTCCTACTCCCTTTTCTCCTACAAGGCAGGCCATAAAAACCAGAGTTTCTCTTTCCCAAGGTGAGTCACAGAAACTAGAAACCCTCTCCCCAAAAGCCAATCATAAAACCTAGAATGATTACTCTAACTTTCCTCCACCTCGCTGTGTGGAAGATGGTCATAGAGAAATTCTCTGACTTATCTCCTTCCAGAAGGTACCCTGCCCAAACCCAGGAGGAGGGAATGCCACACAGAAAGACCAGGAGAATCTGGACAGGACTTGTGGAGTTCCCCTAGTTTATTACCCTTAGATGAATATCTTTTTGTCCAAATACATTTCTACACAGTTGTACATTCTTCATTGAACCTAAGCATAAAAATAGACAGTTTTCCTTAAATCTTCACCTCTTCATTTTCTGAGGGCTCCCATGTCACAGAGAACTTTGATTAAATGCTATGCTTTTCTCTTGTTAACCTGTCTTTGTTATAGGGGTGTCAGCTGTAACCTTCATGATAAGGAGGAAAGGTATCACATCTTTTTGCCCCTATACTGCTCCTCATCTTCATGGATCAAGATGATCTCCACACCTTCATGTCTAAGACACACAATACCCATCTTTATATACACATGTCTCAACAGCCACTCAATATTTTTAAATATGGGCTGGATTTTAACAATATTCAAGCTACCTAAGAAGAAACTAGAGGTACAGGCAGCCTCCTGGCTTTTGCTGCAATTACTCTCACCTAAAAAAAAATCCTCTCTACATACACATCAGAATGACTAAAACAAAGCATCATGACAACACAAAATGCTCGCCAGGATGCAGAGACCCTGGATCACTCACACATTGCTAGTGAAAATGTAAAACGGAATGGTACAGCCGCTCTGGGAAACAGTTTGGCAGTGTCTTTTAAAACTAAACATACTTTTGACATATAACTCAGCAATGGCACTCTTGGGCATTTGTCCCAGAGAAATGAAAATTTATGTTCACACAAGAACCTGTACAAAAATGTTCATGGCAGCTTTACTCATAATAGCCAGAAACTGGAAACAGCCCAGATGTCCCTGAACTGGTCCATCCATACCATGGACTACTACCTAGTCATAAAAGGGAGCAGTTGATACACACAACAGCTTGAAAGAATCTTGAGGCAATTATACTGAATGCTAAAAGTCAGCGCTTCAAAGTTACATGTTATTTATGTAATATTCTTGGAATAACAAAATTATAGAGATGGGAGTAGAGAGTAGTGGGTACCAGGGGTTAGCAATAAAGGATGTGTGATTTTAAAGGAATATAACAAGGGTACCATGCAGTTATGGAAGGTCTGGATCTTGATTATGCTGGTGGTTATACAGATCTACACACGTGATAAAATTAAACAGAACACACACTGACACACACTCATGTAAACATAAGCACATGTGTAATTATAGTGACTTCTGTGGATAATGCCCACATCCATTTCCTGGTTGTGATACTGCACTATAGTTACACAAGTTACCTTTGGAGAAAACTGGATTAAAGTTACATGGGACCATCTTGGATCTTTTTTTTTTTTCTTTTTCTGTGAATCCACAATTTCAAAATAAGAAGCACAAAAACAAAATAAAATAAATCTCTTGAGTTTCCTATACGAGACTAGCTGCTGCTCTCTGCTTCTTTTTCAGCTTTTGTTTTTAAAAAAGAAAACTTCTCAAAATTTACCTATTTGCTGCTTCTAATACCACTCCTATGCTATCTCGCATCTGCTCCAATCATAGCTCTGATTCTTTCACCAGCTTCCAGGAAACTGCCCTTGTCAGGATCATCAATGACATCTATGTTCCTGTCTAGAGGTCAGCTGTTCATCTCCATTGCACATCTGTCACTCCAGGCCCAATACTGCCTTAATAGCAGGAAGTGTACCTAGTCAGTAGGACTCTGTCTTCAGGAGGACTCTGTCTTCACTTCATGGACCTTCTTGGTTTTTTGGTGTGTTTTGTTTGTTTGTTTGTTTTTTCCTTAGGAGTGGCTCCTTCTCAGTCTCATTTGGAGGTTCTTCTCTTTTTATCAGAGACCCATGCCCTTGGTAAACTCATCTAGACCCGTAGGTTTAAATAGTTATCTATACACTGACAACTCCCAATTTTATAACTGTAGTCCAATCTCTTCCCTGAATCTTAGACTGGTATCTAACAACCACTGCAAATCTCTACACAGATTACTAATGGGCACCTTAAAACTGACATGACCAAACTGAACTCCAGATACTCCACCAAACCTGCCCATCCCAGTTTTTTCCTACGTCAACAATGGACAACTTTGTATTTCTAGTGACATAAGTCGAAAATATTGGTGTCATGAATTTCTCCTCTCATGCATCATGTCCAGTCCATCAGAAAATCTTGTTGGCTCTATTTTCAAAATACGTCCTGAATCTGAGCATTTCTCACCACCTTTACTGTCATCATTCTATTCTCGTTCACTATTCTCTCTTGCCTGGATTCTTGAAATAGTTTTCTATGTCACTATCTGCCCTCGCTCCCTACATGCCTGCTCCGTGCAGTAACCCAAGTGCTCCTTTTAAACCACTAGTTAGAGCATAACATTCCTCTGCCCAAAAAGACCCCATATCTTTTGTCCTTTGCTACTTTTCTGGCCTCATCCCTTCCTATTACCACCTTTGTTTGCTCTGCTTTAGTCCATTGGCCTCCTTGCTCTCTCTAGGACATGCCACAAACGTGTCAAAGGACTTTAGCCTCTGTTGTTCCTCCAGCATGGGTAGCTACAAAGACAGCACTCCCCCTTCTCCATTCAGGTGCCCACAGGACACCTTTTTAGATGAACTCTTATCTTTCCATACCTTGCTGTTCTCCACAGGACTCATCATCTGTCTGTGTGTGTCTGTCTCTCTCTTTCTCTCTATGTGTAGTGTGTGTGTGTGTGTGTATGTGTGTGTGTGAGATATATGATTTCTTTCTTTGTATTTGGTTTTGTTTTTTCCTTTTTTTTTTTTTTTTTTTTTTTTTGAGACAGGCTCACTCTATGGCCCAGGCTTGAGTGACTGGTGCCATCTTGGCTCACTACAACCTTCGCCTCCTGCGTTCAAGTGATTCTCCTGCCTCAGACTCCCAAGTAGCTGCGATGATAGGTGTGTGCCACCACACCTGGCTAATTTTTGTATTTTTAGTAGAGACACGGTTTCACCATTTTGATTAGGCTGGTCTTGAACTCCTGACTTCAAATGATCTGCCCTGGCCTCCTACCATTTATTTCTTTATTATCTGTGGATTCCTACTCAAAAGTAAACTTCATAGGACAGGATTTTTGTCTGTTTTTTCACTTCTGTATGCCTAGTGTCTAAATTTTGCCTGGAACACAGAAGACAGTCAATAAATAATTGTGGTCTGAAATTCTTTAACCAAGTATGCAAGTATTATCTATTTCCAAATAAAAGAAGAGTTGGAGTAGCTGGAGTAGCCTACACCTTGAGAATTCTGAAAAACCATAGAGTAGTCCATCTGCTCCACTGACTGACATCACTGGCAAGAGTAGCTGACACCGTCTCATTGCTGCAAGATCTGCCAGTCAGTGGGCCGAATGCTTCACAGCACCTCTCCACTGAATAACAAATAGGGCCCGCTGGAGGGCAGGACCTATTTGCTACCTTAGTCCTAGGGATTCCACAGCCCTGTGGCAGCGAGAAATGCAGCTGGCGGGAAGGTAGTTACCTATGCTCCTCACTGCTTCTCAACCCAGAAAATCTGAAACGTGAACCCCAGTGTAGTCAACACTGTAAGTCTGTAGATTATAAATATTTACATCTGTGTTTACCCAAGGCTGGAGCTTAAAACTAAAGCTTTGACTGTTGGAAAAATCAGATGGAGTAACAGAGAGCATAAAACGTTCACTCAACAAATCCTTACAAAAGGCCTACTGGCACAGGCCCTGTTCTAGACACTGGAGATAAACTAGGGAACAAAACAGTCGGTAATCGTGATTCCATAAAGTTGATATTTGAGAGTTGGCAGGAAGCAAATAATATACATGCAAACAAATGGATGAACAATACAATTTCAGATGATTGGTTCGGTGAATCTAATAAAATAAGATGATAAATGAAAGATTTCTTTGAAATTGGGTGATTATTTATTACGCTGAGGTGACATTTGAGCATCAAAGTGAATAATTAAAAAGAATCAGTCCTGAGGGCAGAATGGTCCTTAAACAAGGAAAAGAAAGTTAAAAGGCCTTCAGGGACTAGTGTGGCATGTTTGAGAAACAAAGAAAGGAGGCCAATGTGTGTGCAGCTTAGGGAGTGAGAGGGAGTTAGAAAAGATGAAGATGGAGAAGTAGACAATCCCAGTGACCTCTAGCAAGGAGTTCATGTTTTATTCCAAATGTAAAGACACTAGAGATGTAACTGAAGAATACTTACTCTCCGTTGTTTTCTTCATGTGAAGGGAAACCTAGGGCCTCCCTTTTGTTCTCATGCCTTTGATTGGTGAGTTTAGTAGGAAGAGCTGGGCATGAAAGGCTCAGTCCCTTCCTCTTGCCTGCAGAGAGCTGGGCTGTTGTCTGCTTTGGACCTAGGGCTGAGCTTTGCGGCCACAGCTTACCTCTGTAGCACCTGCTGTGCAGGTATTCGGTGTTGCCGGTGACTTCTGGATCACTTAATCTAATTCTTGTGCAGCAGCAGGAAGCCAAGGGCTGCCACTCACTCTGCCACATTCTCCAAAAGCTCTGTTAGTAATAAACCTGACACTCCGCTCTCCATGTATTTAACTCCTTTGTCTCCTTCTACTGCTTCATAATGCTAGCGGTGAGGAGGGAGTTATAATTAATAGCCTTCCCTCTCAAACTCCAAAAGGAAGTTTGTATGCTTTTCTTTACTGAATAAGAAATACAGTGGTCTAATTTATGTTTTAAAAAGATCACTCTAGCTTTTATTCAGGTACTGAATTACAGACAGAGGGAAATGGAAAACAAGATAGTGAGGAGTGATGGGGTTCAGGACATACTACCCTAAAATATGGCACCTTGGTATTTGAAAACGATGCAGAAGTAGCAAGATTTCTCTGACTTCTCCTTTCCTTTTCCTCTGAACCATTTCATAAAATCTAGAAACAATTTTCTTATCTTCTTCTGGAGTAGGTCATAAAACTCTCATGTGAGAGGCGCCCTTTCTAAGCCTGATGGAAAGGAACATCTTTATCTCTGAAGACATAGGGACAAGAAAAAGGGACAAAAAAAGACAAGAATACAAACAAATAAGCCTTGCAAATTACCTTTATTAGATCATACCCCCTTTTCCAATCATACTTCGTCACAACTATACACCTCTTCATCAGACTTACTGTACAGGTACACAGGTTTTCCTATTTCTTTGGATATTCATTTCTGAAGGCTCACATGTCACATAAAACTTATATTAAATAAAGGTGTACGCTTTTCTTTGGCTGATCTCTTTTGTTACAAGGGCCTCAGCCATGAACCTAGCAATTGGTAAAAGATAAATATTCTTTCCCTCTGCAGGAGACCACTATAGTTATTTAGGATAGATACGATGGTGGTTTGGGCTAGGATTGAAATGGTAGACAGAGAGAGAAGGATAAAGAATTGGAATATACATTCAAGCAGGCCCTGGAAGCAGGCCCTGTTCTAGACGCTGGAGATAAAGTAGGGAACAAAATAGTCAATAATCTTGATTCCATACAGTCTATATTTGAGAGCTGAATGGAAGCAAACAATATATATGCAAACAAACAGGTGAACCAAAGGGCTCTATAAACCTGATGTAAAGATCATAAAACATTGGTATCAAATATGACTTCTAGGTTCTGTCTTGAGTAGCTGTGGGCGATGAATAGTAACATATCCAAATGTGGTTCTCAGGTAAGGAGTTGTGTAGACAATTATGGAGTCTGGTAGAGAGGTCTGGGAAAATAATATAAATTTGGGAGTTTTTAGATGGTGTTATAATCCACTTGGTACCATGAAATTACTTAGGGAAAGAGTATAGACAGAAAATAGAGAATGACTGAGGATACAGCTCCAAGAAGTGCTAAAGTTTAATTCTGTGGCTTTAGACAGGGTGGTATTGGATATGTGTACTCAATTAAAATAGAAAATTATAAAACAGGAATTAATGTGTTTCATTTTTATAAGGTTACATTAGAAAAAGAACAAAAGTGAGACAAAGCAAAAGGAGGGTCCACAACAGATGTACACAGCAGAAGCTGAGTAACTAGGATGTGAGAGTAAATGGAAATAGAAGAGAAATGTGAATTAAAAGATGGAACTCATGAAAGTGAAAGTGAAGAATTTCATCTTCCGTGGAGTTATACAAATGAAATATTTTCACACACACATAAATGATGATAAACATAGATAAATAAAGCTAGTTTGAATAGGTTGGTAAGAAAAGTGAAGTCCATAATCTAGTGTTATGAATACAGCATTGTGTAGTCAAAGGAGTTTGCTGTAGGGAGTGAAAAGAAACAGAGAATGTTGATGGAATGAAAGGAGAATCAAAAAAGTGTGTTTAGGCCGGGTGCGGTGGGCTTCAAGCCTGTAATCCCAGCAGTTGGGAAGCCGAGGAGGGTGGATCACCTAAAGTCAGGAGTTCAAGACCAGCCTGAACAACATGGTGAAACCCTGTGTCTACTAAAATACAAAAAATTGGCCAGGTGTGGTGGTGGGCGACTATAATCTCAGCTACTCGGGAGGCTGAGGCAGAAGAATCACTTGAACCCAGAAGGCGGAGGTTGCAGTGAGCCAAGATTGCACCACTGCATTCCAGCCTGAGTGATAGAGCAAGACTCCTTCTCGGAAAAAAAAAAAGAAAGAAAGATAAAAGATCTAAAATTATAAAACCTTCATGATAAAGCAAAAGCTTCAGAACACTTAATTTGGCAACTATCTCTTTGATTAACACAAAGGCACAGGCAACAAAAGAAAAAATTGATAAATTTTTTTAACTGTGTGTCAGAAGACAATGACAGCAGAGAAAAAAATGACAACACACAGGAGAAAAAATTTACAAATCATATATTTGATAAGGGAATAATATCCAAAATGTATAGGGAAGTCCTAAAATTCAACAGCTAAAAACCAAAAGACTCAATTTAAAAGTATGCAAAGAACTTAGATAGACATTTCTCCAAAGAAGATACACATATAGCCAAAAAGCCATGAAAATATGGTCAGCATCACTAATCAGTAGGGAAATGCAAATCAAAACTACAGTGAGATACCATCTCACACTGATTAGGATGATTACCATAAAATAAAAGAACATAACACGTGTTGGTGAGGATGAGGATGTAGCGAAACTGGAACACTTGCACACTGTTGGTGGGAATGTAAAATGGTACAGCTACTATAAAAAGCAATATGGTAGTTTCTCAAAATATTAAAAATAGAATTCCCTTATTTTCCAGGAAGTCAACCTCTGGGTATATAGTCAAAAGAATTGAAACCAGGGTCTTGAAGTGATACTTGTATACCAATGTTCACAGCAGAATCATTCACAAAAGCTTGAATGTGGAAGCAAACCAAGTGTCCATAGATCGATGAATGGATAAACAAACTGTAGGATAGACATATAATGGAATACTATTCAGCCTTAAAAAGAAAGAAAATTCTGACAATATGAGTGGACAGTGAGGATATTACACTAAGTGAAATAAGCCCATCACAAAATGGTAAATGCTATATGATTTCATTAATGTGATGTACTTAGAGTATTCAAAAATCACAGAGACAGAAAGTAGAATGGTGGATTCCAGGGGCTGGGGAGATATGGGGAATGGAAAGTTACTGTTTAATAGGTACAGAGTTTCAGTTTTGCAAGATGAAGAAAGCCCTGGCGATGGATGGTGGTGATGACTGCATGAGAATATGAATGCATTCAATGCCATTGAAGTGTAAGTGGTAAAAATGTTTAAGATAGTAAATCACATGTTATACATATTTTACCAGAATGAAAAACACTGGATGAAAATGTTCAAAAATAACCATTTCAGGACTCTGTAAATCAAACAAGGACATACAAGCAATTGAAAGGCATTTAACGAAGAGAAAATACTGAACTTTGGCTAAGAACAGCAGGAGTCTCCGACAAGCCATAAAAACAGCAGTTTCACTGCTAGAGGGCCAACTTGACTTGGAGAAGAGCAAGGAAAACCCCAATCCCCTTGGCATTACTGGAAGCAATGTCTATGGCAAATAAACCAGGATAGCCAACATCACAGCTAGCCTGAGTTTGCAGTTTTAGTTGGAGTAAGCAACAGACTTGGCAGACTGACCTAAAATTTACAGGGAGATCCAAGAAATGAGATGGCCATAGTGGCCTTGATAAACTCCCTGATATCCCTTGTAGCCTGGAAGTATCCACACATGGGCAAGGCTGCATGCACACAGGGAAGACCAGGAAGGGCCTGGGCTATCCACACATTCCTGACTGCATGTGAGGGCTTGCATATACACAGGGGAGACACAGGAAATAAAAAGCTGGGGCAGAATGTCGCTAAACTTGATGTTACTCAACCTACACAGGGATCCCTGGGAAAAGGTGGAAGGCTGATTGGCTCAAGGTGTTTAAACATACACTGTAATAACTCACAGGATAACTAAGCTGTCATGACCCAGTGAGTGGTAACTTCCAGGAAACCACACTTAAGATTTTTAAAGATGCACAGTCATCAATATGTATACACTGCAGGTGATACAGACTTCACAGAATTAGTCCAGACAAGAAATGAAACAAACAGTGATGACAATAAAACATGGGGTGGCAGCACTCAGAATCAATTTGCCACCATATATTATTTAAACTGTGTAGTTTAAAAAAAATCCAGCTCCTAGATTCATTGATATTTTGAACGGTTTTTTGTGTCTCAATCCCCTTCAGTTCAGCTCTGATTTTGGTTAGTTCATGTCTTCTGCTAGCTTTGGGATTTATTTGCTCTTAACTTCCTAGTTCTTTTTGTTGTGAAGTTAGGTTGTTAACTTGAAATCTTTCTAACTTTTTGATATGGGCATTTAAAGCTATACACTTCCCTCTTAACACTGCCTTAGCTGTGTCTCAGTGATTCTGCTATGTTGTATCTTTGTTCTTGTTCATTTCAAATAACTTCTTGATTTTTGCCTTAATTTCATTATTTGTCCAAAAGTCATTGAGGAGCAAGTTATTCAATTTCCATGTAATTGTATGGTTTTGAGTAAATTTCTTAGTCTTGACTTCTCATTTGATTGTGCTGTGGTCCAAGAGATTGGTGGTTATTATTTCATATCTTTTGCATAACAAAACACTCCATAGGTCAAAGAAGAAATCACAATATTTTTAATATTCTTCCTTGTGAATATTAAAACTAATATTCCTTGTGAATAGCTTATATTTCAAAATGAATGAAAATAAATACACTGTGTATCAAACCTTATGAGATGCAGGTAAAGGAAAGCTAAGAAGAAAATTTACAGTTTTACACACCAATATTAGAATAGAAGAACCTGAAATCAGTACTCTAAGCTTCCACCTTACAAAACTGGAAACAGAAAGGCAAACTAAACCCAAAGCCAACTTTCACAGAAAGTTTCAGAAAACGCACATTTATTATGACAGAAAGCAAATTACTGGTTGCCTAGGGGTTGGGGTGGGAAGGAAGACTGACTGTAAACAGGCTAAAGGAATCCTTTTGAAGTGATAGAAAATGTTCTGAAACTAAATTGGAATGATTATGTAACCCTATAAATATACTTAAAATTACTGAATCACATAACAAAAATGAATGAATTTAATTGTATGCAATTTATACCTCGATAAAGCTATTAACATACAATGACCCAATTGGCAGTGGAAAATATGCATATGGATATGTGTATGTACCACAAAATAAATCCAATATTATTGAATTGAGCTATCCAATGTTAAACACAGGCATGAATTAGAAAAGGAGAAAGAAATTTATTTAATCCTGTTCTCTAAAATTGTGAGATCAATAAAATATTCTGTTCTAATTTTACCCATTAAAAATAAAATACTTAAATAAAATATCTGGCTATTGACAACTTTTCAAATTAAAAGTTTTATTTAATAACTAAATGCTTTTTATCCCTCAAATATTAAGTCAAAAGCTGGCTCTATATTTCCACAATGATAAATAGCTTGGCAATTACTCATAAGTTTTTAAAATGTTATCAGTGCAAATATGTCTTGCCTCACCTCTTTAGCAATATACAGTGATTTCAAGTGGGATTATATTAAGGTTGAAGTAAGTCACAGTAATTTTGGTGAATGATTTATAGACATACTGTATGTGCACTGTCAAAATGACTGAGATATATTTTCATCTTATATAGTCAGGGGCAACATTTTGCAATAAAACTGCTATAAATCTGAATTCCATTGGCCAAAATTTCAATGTAAAATGGATTTATTACCATCTGGAAACCCTGAAAACAATTCATCTGGGTCCTAAATACTCAATAATCTTTTTTAAATGTTCTTAGGTGTAAATAAATCTATGTTCAACCATTTGGAATGGGAAATTTTGAATCATTATAAGAGAAATTGGGGAATTGAGTTTTTCTTGGAAAATTAGGGTTCTGAGAAAAAGTAATCCGGAATCTTTCAATTTAAAAGCCAATTCATTTCTAAATCTGATGGAAAAGATAAGAACAAAAAGAGCATGTCATGTACTCTTAATACAAGAGTTATTTCTTGCAGGGAATGAACAATCTTAAATATTATCATGATCTGTAGCTTTCTTAGGGCCAGAGTACATAAACTGAATGCAGTATCCCTGTGATATTAAAGTGTCATGGGGGAACAGTCAGGAAAAAAAAAGTCTAAAGAGAATCCTTAGTGGGGAGATAATTTTAAAAATTGCTGAGAAACACTGGTATGGAAGATACTTCTACAGATAAATCAATTTATTTGGCTCTACCTCCCACCCTCCATTAAAAAAAAATAGTCATTATAGGTAGGAACTTGTGGGTTACCTTAACAAAACTGAACTTTTTCTACTTGATAATGTGAAATAACATTAAAAATACAAGAAACATTTCTACAGCATATCTAGAGGCTATATCCAAAAAATCAATGTTTCTCATCTTTGAGCCATAAATCAAATGAACACAATAATTATATATAGACAAATTAAAGTTATCTCACAGAAAAACTGATCTTTTGATTTTTACTTTCATAATACGTAAATTCCATGTAAAACTTGAGTATACGGCTCCGTCAGTGGCAAAAAAAAAAGAAAAAAAAACCACTTGTACTTTTCTTATCCTGCAGCTGCTGAATAAAAAACAGTGAAAACTTAGTACAGTGCTAATTTAGTACACTGGCATTTTCTTTGCTGACCTAAATTATAAAGGACTGACTTCAAGACCATCAAGCAAACTAATTTTAAACACCAATTACATCTGCTACGTAATATAGTTTGTTATTCAAAAGTAGCAACATAGATGCAATAAAAGAACTTGCCCAGTATAACTTCAGAAGAGTTAATGCAGATCGTTTTCAGAATTATTTGAAAAATAAACTAGCCAATGTCAAATCTTAGTTCGATTTGATTCATTACTTTTAGAGTTCAAAAATGTATCTGTTACAATCACTTTCCTAATTTACCCTGAGTTGCTTTCACTCCATCTTACCAAGTAAGTTTTCCTTTACAATACAAAATTGCAAATCTTCCTAACTGAATTCAATATATCTACTTCTTTCAGTATAAAGACTCAAGTTACTCTTTAAAAACTTTAGCAGTTCTACCAAGTATTATACCAAAAAAACTGTATGTATAGGAATAGAAGGCAAATTCAGAAATAGTAAATCAGCTTATTCAAGAAACTGAAAAATTTTTAAAGGAATTACTACTTTAGTACTTAGTTGGCCACATATTTTCTCAAAAATTTACAAAACTTGATGAATCTTGATGAATCAAGAATTTGATGAATCTTGTTTTACCATGTTATTTGTATAAAGAAGCACAAACATTTTACACATATGCAATGCACACATTTTTAATGACCTTTAAAACAGAGAGCAACACATCAGACTATATTCATAATTCTGAGGAGAAAAAACAATTTAAACACAATAAAACAAAGTTTTAAGGATGGTCAATCATAGGCAGCATCTTGGCTAAATTTTGTTCTAAAATTTTAAGAAATTTCTAACAAGTCTATCCTATTTACCTGCCACAATTTTCTCTCCCACTTTAGCCAATGGTGTTGAATTTTTGTGATTTAGATATTGCGATGGATAATTTGAAATGTCACCTTGGCTAGACCATGGTAAGCAGATATTTGATTTAAAACATCTGGATGTTTCTGTGAAGGTAGGTTTTCTTTTTTCTTTTTTTTTTTTCAGATCAGATTAAAGTTTAAATCAGTAGATGTTAAGTAAAGCAGATTACTCTCCAAAACGTGGGTAGATCTCATCCAAACAGTAGAAGGCCTTAAAAAAAAAAGAAAAACCTATTCCAAGAGCAAAGGAATTCTGCCAGCAGATGACCTTCAGACTCACATCAACTATTCCTGGGTATTCAGTCTGCTGCCTACCTTGACCTTGGATATTTAGACTTGCCAGCCTCCAAATTTGTATGAACCAATTCTTTAAAATCTATGGAGAGAGAGAGATTTTAAAGAATTGGTTCATACAAAGAGATTTTAAATAATTGGTTTATATATATATTTATATATATATATATATATGCACACACACACAGACATGCAGATACACACACACACACACACACACACACACACACACATCCTATTGGTTCTGTTTCTCTAGAAAACCATGACTAGTATAAATTTATAATTTTTTTCTAATTTTAAAGCAGGTATAATATTAATAAAGGTTTTAAGTAAAGTAAATAAGGCAAAATGTAATACTGAAATACAAAACATTAAAATTCATGATTCTCTCTCTGTAGATAAACAAGATGCTGGATGGATGGATAGACAGACAGGAGAGTAGAGCAAACAATATTTCTCCCATTTCCTCTATATTTCTCTGGCAAATATTGATGAGCAGTAACTGTGGAGCGAAGTAGGTTAAAGACTGCAGGCAAGATTAACCAACACAGCTAACCAGCATCCTACACTGCATCGGGGATATGGAGATCTTTTTATCAGGGAGGAAAACATGTTCAGATAAGCAAAGACAGATCTCTAAGGTCACATAACCATCCGATGGAAGAGCCAGAAATAGAGCTGCTTCTCCTTATGTCTGAGATGTACTCTTCAGTTGGAATAACTTTTCCTAGTTGTATGTTCCTTAATATGTATGCATATGAATACAAACACGTGTGCACATATATACACGTATATTTGTGTGTGTATATATATATGAATATACATTGTATATGTACAAATGAGTGTGCGTGTGTGTATTTTAGTGAAAAATCCTGTACCTGGCAAACAATACGTGTTTGTTCTCTTACCTTGTCTTCTGCTGACAAGAGCTCCCAAATCTTATCTTTGGATTATAATTATAATCAAGAACTAGAATCATTATCCAATGCCTTAGTTACCCACAACTTTTATTTCTTTTTTTCTAAGTTAAATAGTTTAACATTGTCTGTTTTCCCTGGAATTAGGATATCAATCTAAGGACCCTGTCATCGTCTTCCTGCACCTAAATTAAAATACTTACTGAATAGCCAGGTACACAATGTGGAACAGAGCCAATGCCTCACTTCAATGCCACAGTCAGTGTTTGACAGACAGATGGGCCCAGGCTCTTGGGGAATAAAGAGGACAGAAATTTTGCCCAGAGTGAAAGGGAGTGAGAGGGTGTGAAGGTGGCTAGGGGATTGGTGAATGTATTTAAGAAGGAATTCATAGAGGTAATAAAACCTAGTATAAATCTTAAAGGTTGAAAGGAGAAAGTCTTAGTAAAAAAAAAAAAAAAAAAAAAAAGAGGGAGAAGAGTGATCTGGGTGATGAAACTGAAGTACTTCACACAAAGGGCCAGGCAGTGAACCCAGCTGGAGCAGCCTGGAGGGGGGTGTGATACGGTTACAATCGCATTGTTGTCACGATTGCTCTTACAGAAGGAGAAGTAGGGAACAAGACCTAAGGCTGGAAAACTAATTAGGAAGCTAGAGCTTTAGACTGTGAGAGGAAAAAAAAAAGGCAAAGACTCAGGTGTTAGAACACAGGTAATAAGACTATAGATGAGGGGTGAATTTTAAAAATTTTTTAAGCGGCAAAAAATTCAGGTCCTGCTGTATGTTTAGGATTGGATGAGAGAGAGAAGCAAGAGAAAAGAAAAATCCAAAGAGTTCAGCTGAGCTAGAAAAAGTAGACAGAAAAACCGATCCAGATCAGGGCAAGGGAAAAGCAGAAAAGAGATGATAACACCATGAAACCATGAACACAAAGTTCCTGTGGAACATTCTGATGGAGAGGTTCACTAATCCATTGATTGCTTTGGAGTTCATGAAAGAAGTCAAGGTGGAAATAGAGATTTGAGGACCAGCAGTACATTCGTAGTTAAAACTGTAATAATTACTGAAATCGCTTGGGCAAAGTACCATTGTTAAACTGGGATCACTTCTCATTGACTTTTCCTCTTGTCCTGAGTCTGTGTATCAATATTATCTACCTAATCTTGCTTTAGGACTTAATGGTACCAACAACTAAGTACTGTCTCTTTTTCCCAGAAGAAAAATGAGTGAACTTGGATCCTCTTCTCCTCGACAGGAATGTGGCAGGTTGAGTTGCTATGGATTCTGAGGAAGAGAGAGGAAGAAACGTCTCTAAGTGAAAGCTTTTTATTCGGTATCTCTACTCTGATTCTCATTTCCAAAATCTGCTGTATGTGTGTGCATATGTGTGGTTTTTTTTTTTTTTTTCAAAAATAAGACATGTTTGTGATATCCATGTAAAACACTACAAAAATACAAAGGAAACACTTGTCACTTCCTCCCCCATCTGAAGTAACCAGCCAATTATCTTTTCAATAACATATCATTACACAATAGTCGGTCTAGTGTCGTATACTAGGTTAGGAAATACATACCTCTCCTATCCTTTAGTGAAAAATAACAACATAAAAACAAGAAGACAGTGTAGGCATGCACGCATGCGCACAGATGCATGCCATCAAAGTCAATAAAAACAAAAAGATTCAGGAGACATCAGAGGTCACATGACTAGCAGAGAAGGGCAGTTGTTATATTCATTCATTTGACAACAATTTGTTATCTTAAGTACATTTACAGGTGTCTGAGATATAAGTGTACATGAGACTGCCAATATCCTCAAGGAGTTTACAGTCTAGCCAAAAAATAGGCAAATGAATAAAAAATAAATAAATAGATGATTACAACACACTTTGTTAAGAAGTCAAATATATGTGGCTTAGCACAGGCCTGAGAGAGAAGAGTAATGGAAGAGAAAGAAGTAGATACCACTCCTATCATGGCGCTGAGAAATCTTGCCTTCAAGCATCTTGGTTTTAGAACTTGCATTTTGTTTGCTTTCCATAAAATATTTATTAGAGCAGATTGCATCACATGCATTTGTGATTTCAGCAGACAACCTTATTAACCTGCAAAGGATCAGATGACTCAAACCCTACTTCACTTCAAATGCTGTTTGCTTTCCTGCTCTATTTAGGAGTGCCCTAAGCTTTTCAGTCACCATTATGATTTCTGTTGTTAATTACTGAGTCTTTAATCATTGCCTGTTAAAATTGGGCCTTATGCATCCAAGTTTATTAGGAATAAAAAATAGGAAGATTACAAATGTATGAAGCATTCACACAGAGTATTTTGTATTTGCTATTAGTGTGAGGCAAAATGGTGAAATAGGCTAAGTCAGATTTCTGAATATATCATCCTCCTTTTCGGTCCTTCCTTCAGCAAGCCTTTTTGCTGCAGTACTTAACCCTGCCCCAGCACCTTCATGTCCTAATTCATATCAAGGTGCTGATGTTTTAATTTTCTGCCACAAAGAAGGACAAAGTAACAGGTGTCAATTCTTAACCTAAAATAATGCATCTCTCCAAACACAGAATATTAAGATCAGGTTGCTGTTCTCGGGTAGAAAAAATCATCTCTTCCTTTAAATTACACTACAGCACATGCTTCTGTCAGCAGTCCAGCTGTACACCAAAGATTTACTTAAAAGCCACGTAATTTCAATGTACTTAATACATAGAAAACGTTGTAAGATGGAGATAGATGTAGTTGAAGAGAAATACAATATATGGTTTATGTCTTGAGGAACTTGGGCTTGCTAGGTCACAAGACAGACACAACCAGGCATAAAATGGCTAAAAACTAAATATTAATGTGAACATTTAATACATATCATACAAATAAATACTAGTATTTCTTTTTTACTACTTCATTCATTCAACAAGCCTTTACCCCGTGTTTACCACTTACAGGAACCAGGGAAGGCAGTGGCAGTGGACAGCCAGGATATCGTTTTGTGAGGGGCTCAGTTGAGTGATGACATGATGGTAATTACTCAATAAATATATGCTGAATTTATAAGTTCAAAATAGCATGTCCTGGAGATACCCACAGCGTGTAAAGAAGAATAGAAGAGTGTCACTATACCCAACTGGAAGTCCTGGTGATAGAGAAAGGGGCATAGATTTGTGGGCTAACAGAAAAGCAAGTCTTACTGCTACTGGAGTTGAGTCTTGAAGAAACAAAAGCAGAGGAAAACATCCTTTGAAAGGGCACGGATCAGGCCTCCTATGGGAGGCCTAGGTGGGCAGATCACTTGAGGTCAGGAGTTCGAGACCAGCCTGGCCAACATGGTGAACCCTCATCTCTAATAAAAATATAAAAATTAGCCAGGTGTGGTGGTGCACACCTGTAATACCAGCTACTCAGGAAGCTGAGGTAGGAGAATCTCTTGAACCCAAGTGGTGGAGGTTGCAGTGAGCCAAGGTCGCGCCACTGCATTCCAGCCTGGGCCACAGAGGGAGACTCCATCTCAGAAAAAAAAAAAAAAAGTGCAGATCAAAGACAAAGCAAATAAACAAAATAAAGGAAAATAACCCATATAACTGTGTACAGCTGGGGCTTTGGAAGTGTGGGAGATGGTCTAAAAAAAGCCTAGAGTCAGGTTACCATAAAAAAGTTTGGCCTTTATTCTGTTTAGTGTAGACAGGGGGAAGCCACTGAGTACATTTAATCAAGAGAAAGATGCATTCAAATTTTGGCAAGATCACTCTAATAATGATGGTGTCAACAATGGATTTGATGGAAGGAGGAAATAAAACCCTACAGTAATCATCTAAGAGGAAATAATGAAGGGTGATTAAGACAGAAACTGAAGACAAGCAGGGGGAATAAACAGGAAGGGCCAGATTCAGAAGATATTAAAGAAGCAGAATCCATAGAAAGTGGAGGCTATGCACATTGGGCAATGGAGGTGAGAAAATAAGAAAGCGAGAAAATAGGAGGAATCAAAGGAGGCTCCTAGGTTCCAACGTGGGGGAAAGGGAATACAAGGATGAGTGAAATGTAGCTCGGCTGTCTCATATCACCCCTGTTCGTACCTAGTGCCTGCCTCTAGGCTGGCAGCACCCATTGCCACATCAACACATGCATCTGCACACACATAAGCACACATGCACAGGTGCACATACACCCATATAACAATCACACAATCTCCTGCTGCCTTCTTCACATCTGCACCTCTTCTTTTTCTTCTTCTCACCCCTGCAACAGACACACTCTGGAATTTTCACAGAGTATTAGCCCTTATTTCTTTTCTTTAATTTGTTTCTTATCCCTTACTTGCCAAAAAACAAAGGGTTCTCCCTAGATCTGCATTTCTCAGGAATCTGGACAGTAGCTGGTGTAAACACTTAATTTAACATATTTATCCTATCTAATAAATTTAGGTAGAAAGGAGCAAGTTTGCTAGGACAGATAACTATTTCTGTTTTGGATATGTTGCTCTAAGTAAGTAATAACTGGAGTCACTGAAAAAAAAAATAAAGAAAAGAAAAAAGAACCTGAGCACATTTAACAATATAATTCAAGGAGAGAATTAAAATAATATTTCACTCTATAGATGTAAAGAGACACAGTTTTTCAGGAAAACTAATCACAGAAATGATCAACACTAACTTTTAATCTAACAAAGTTACTTTGTCTGTAGAAATAAAGACGAAAGTATTCGGGGAGCCAGGCAAAAAGACTATTTATATGGGGAACGCATGACCAGGCAGGCCACTGACCACATAACACTGTCTAGAGGACTGTGGAACAATGCTTCCAAAATTCATAAGAAAACACAAACACACACAAAAGAAAGCAACAAAACATGTAACTTAGGAATTTTATACTCTGCCAAGATGGCATGGAGGTAAAAAAGCAACACATCAACATTTTTTTAAATGCAAAAACGTTAAGTAATATATTTTCCATGAGTATTTATTTACTGTTGAAAGTACTAGAGCTACCCAGAGATGAATGAGAAAACTATAACACAGTATTGCTAATGAATCTATTCAATAGCATAACTAAGGGTAAACAAATGCAGGATTATGGTTATACAAAGATGACAGATAATGCAAGAAAAGTTGAAAAAGAAAGAGTTAAAAAATGACATCTAGTTTAAAGATTCTCCTTTTCTGCTTTTTAAATCTTGGGGAGATGACATATCATTTAAATCCAATAAATCACACAATGATGATTTTCAGTGTGCTTACCAGTAAAAAGGTAAATGTTAAGAAATATAATCACGTGGTGTGACAAATAGTTAAGAAGTGAGAAAATACAGTGATTTCAACATTGACCATGTTAGGGTGTTAAAAAAAAATACTGTCCTAATGAGATATAACTATGGGTAATATGTCAATTTGCAGTTTAAATATATCTACTAGATTAGAAATAAAGAAAAGGAAATGAACAACTTTTAACTATATTAATAGAAAAACTCACAAGAAAAAAAATAAAATGTCACTTCTATTTAGAGGATTTATTGCTTTTCAAATAATTAATGCATAATTTACAAAAATAAGTTTGACCCACATGATTTTGGAAGAAAATCCAGAAATTAAATTGTATTTGAGCACTCTATGATGGGGAGCTCTTCTTTCTTCTAACTTTTATTAGATACAATTTTATCACTTTATTATAGCACTTTCCACTGATTTGGTAGTTTTCACCTAAGAGTTCCAAATACATTTTTCAGTGAAATATTAATAAATGAATGCTGATGAGGAATGAAGCTACAGAATGACAGTCAAGGATCATATAGCTGTATTTGGATTAGTTGGATTACATTAATCTAAAAATTTTGGTCCTGTTGACACTTTTCACCCAATTTGAGTTTCAACAGGAATAAAAGTTTTATTGTTAGAATTCAATTATATGCTAAGCAACCAAACATATTCTATGTCTTTTCTCTGCTCAGCACTGTGCCACAACAATATATAGTTCCAAAAGCCAGTTGTCTACTTTGTGATAAATAGATTTAGGTTTCCAAAACTGAGACGAATCAACCTGAGACCAAAGCTATGTTCTTCTTTCTAAAGCAAATGATTTTCTAAGCATTATTTCATCTATCAGAGCCTCCTAGATCGATCTGATTTCAACATTAATAAAGAAGCTGTGGCAAAATGTTATTTCACTCTCATCACTGTGAGTTTTAAACATCATACTAGTCTGTACACACCACGGCAAGGCTCAAGATGTATTTGTGCAAAAGCCTGCTGAGTAAGAAATGATAGAATAAAATCCTTTCAATTAAATTATGATTTGAGAGTTGAATTTATCATACTAAGTGTTTTCTTCAAGCAGAGTAAATCCTTATTTCTAGTTAATATTTAAGACTATCCATACATCAAGTTCATTGCTTATAGATATGCAAAACAACTGTTTTTCTCTTCATCAGTTTAAACTCACTATAACTGCAATATATAGACATTTGGCAAACACAGATGGTTTTAATTTATAATACACTTCTATTTGATATATCAATATAAAAGGTAATTCTTCAGATTATACAAGGCGAAGAACCTTTCATGAGAGCTTGACAACACTGAATTATACTTGATGATAGAAAGTATCAAATAGGTATCTAAAGCCATCATGAACTTAAATAATGCTTGGCATATGTAATGGCATTATTTCAAATGGAGTATGTAGGCCAAGGCACCAACCAGCTGTTAATGTCATTGGGTTCCCCTATGCAGCTTATTGAAATGATTTTTGAGTATATTCAGTAATTACTTTTGGCACATACTCCAGTTCCATAACCTGTTCTCGTCTATCTCAAGAGCTTTCAATCTGATTACATTTTCCCTGATGCAAAAGCACAACTCCCTTTGTGGAATCCATGTAGAAATCACTGAATTCTGTATTCTTCCTCCCTTTGCTTTATCTCACATATCCCATATTGTTATTAATGGTTACTTGAATTTCAGTGGAAATAAAAGTGATTAATCTTTACTGCAACCTCAGATGACAGGAATCCTAGTGCTCCCATATCAAGGTTGTGGTCTTTATCATTTCTTAAGAAGGAACATCCATTAATATATAATAGTTTTAGACCAAAGATAACTAATGTCAAGAGGAAATTTTCTACATCAGAAGAATAACTGGCCATCCGTCTTAAAAGGACAGTCTTGTAAGAAAGTTAGGGTGTATTTAAAGAATGATTCTGAGAACTTGGTCAGTGATAATGGGTTGCGTTTCTCTCTATTAATCCTTGGTATAGGTGGAAATGATTTTATTTAACAGATTCATCATGCACTTCCTGGAAACAGAGCAGCGCCCTGGGTTTTCAGGTGTTTGAATTTGGCATTTACATCAGGGCGCTAAAATATTAACCCACAACCATCCAAAGTACTCTTAAGATATAATTTCCTTCACAATGGTTATCTGGATTACTTATAGATTAGGTGATCTGGTGTGAGCATAACTTTGGCAGAACTTTCTGACTTTATAAATTCTGAATCCACCCAGTGATTGAGTAGAAAGAATTGTTCACTCCCCAACATATTGAACCTTCAAAGGTCTACGACTCTGCCATACAACCAAGGCATTTCCAGGGCCTCAGAGGTCACTGTTATATGCATTTCTCATTCTCACACATACACATACATGCTTGCATACACAGAGTTAAGGCATAATGGCTGCATTTGTGGACGATGCTCCCTCTAGAACTGGATGCAGAAGAGAACAAGAAACGGCCAGTGAGGCAGCCTGCCTTTTGCAAACTGGAGAGAGCATTTACTACCATTCTCATCCACTCAAGAAGAGAATCAAGTCCTGAATAGAAAAGAACTATCATATTCCTTTAAATTCATTATTCCCAGATTCAGAGCTAATTTTCTCATGCAAATACATTGCTTAAAAATGTCAAGTATTTATAAAAACTCTAAAATGAACTTTAGTGATTTGCCATGGTTTTGTTTGTTTGAGAAAATATGGAGTATATTTTGATCTCACTGAGATGTATAACAAATATTTCCTTTTAAAGGATAAATAAGTTTTATTGAAGAGCTTACATTCCTTAGAAATTTTAAATTAACTTCATCTTCAATCACTTCACAAAAAATTCTTTTATATCGCCCTTCTATTGTGACATGTAAATTATTACTTTCTTATAAAATACATAAGCCACACTATTGAGTAATATAAACACAGTCATTATTCACTTTGAAAAGATGCCAAAAAAATTCTTAATAGAAATGGTGCGGGAGTGGAAAACAGGTTATCTCACACCCTGTTGGTGGCAGTGTAAATCAGTAGAGCCTTTTCAGAAGACAACTTGGCTATTATAAAAAACAGCACATACTTTTGATCTTCAAATTCTACAGTTTGGAATCTACCATTTACAAGTATAATCACATATGCACAAAACTATGTTTAAGAATGTTTATCACATTAATAATAGCATAATTACTTAACCTTTATTGAGCATGCACTTTGGAGTCTGGCCAAATTAAATCCGTATTATAGAATACTATGAAATCTATCTACCTTTATTTATGTGTTTATACACACATATATCACTTTTCAGACTTTTTTCTAATAGATATAACATATATTAGAAACGTTATATATAATGTTTATATCTACTAGAAAAAAGTCTGCAAAAATACTACATACTATGCTTATCTATAGAGAAGACTACTGAATGGGGGAAGTCTGGAATGGGAAAGCCAGGAAAGAGGTAAGAATAAAGGTCTTCACATTTTACATTTTATCTTTTACATTTAATTTTGTGTTATTCACATTGAACATGTAACTTTATTACTTTTCAATGAAAAATTTAGAAGGTATGTTAACAGGATCAATGCAATACATTATAACTTTTGAATGACAAAATCATTCAGTATAATTAAACTTAAACACCTAAAGAGTATGGTCAGGTAATAGAATTAACACCCAAATTGAGGTAGGTTTGATTGTTCTACTGGTAAGTAGGTTTGATACCTTGAGATGAAATATCAAATTTATCTTCTATGAAGCTACAAACTGAATCATCATTAAAATCAAAATCAACAAACAAAATTCTTAAGAGTGCTTAAGAATTAGTGCTGGGGAGGCACACTACACAATTTGAAAGCACCTAAGATGCTCCGTACATAGTATGTACTCCATCAGTGTAGGTATCCTGTTCTCTTGAGAACTTTGACTCACTACTTAATCTGAACTCATTTTATCTGTTTTTATTTCTGACGCTTTCCTACATAGATCTTCCCTCCTAAAAGCCTGGTTGTGTCACAATTCCATAAACACCATTCCATGAATCTCATTCATTCTTACTATTTAGCTCTGCATTTAATAAACTTGGGGTTCCTCTTCAGCTAACATCCTCTCTCCTGGGAGCCCTTTGACAACTACACACCCCACCACTCCCCTCTGGAGAGAGTGAGTCCTTGCTTATCCATGTTCACAGCATGTGATCTGTGCTGTGTGACCACAGTTGGTAGGACTAAGGGTTGATCCTTTACCCATGATCTAAACAGCTCAGATCTTCTTTCTTAATAATTCAACTAACACAGTAAAGACTGAATCAATTACTAGTAGTTCTTGGAGCTAGAAAGTCATATAGAATCAGAAACTATGGAAGCCCCAGGGGCTATGTGTACTAATTATTTAGCGGAGAGAGTCAGATTGCAGACATTTAAAAGCAGAAACAGGAACCAGGTGATGAGAGAACAAGAGAGGAGAAAAGAACAGTGGAGGAGATGGGACAGAAATCGCTGCTTTGTTCCCCAGAGCTTTTTAGCTCTATTCCCAAGAAAACCCAGGGAGTCTTCATTTTCTTTGGTTCTCCTGAATACTACTGCCATCTTTTAATAAATATTTTCTTAGAGAAGCTAATTTGACTGGCTTTCTGTGTTTTAGAGACCTGATGGAGAACTTCCCTTTTGACTGTCTCTATATTAATTTCACATCTTTCAAGGCCCACCCAAATTCTTCTTTTTTCTTGAATAACATGAAAGGATAAGGACACAATGCCAGTTCATACAATCACCCCTGAAAACACTACACAAAATCTGGGCCTCACAATTGAAGCTTAGATGGGAGCAACTTTCATTTGTGAAACAATGCCTTTGATAGAATATAACTCACCAAACTGAAACCTTCCTTAGGGCAGAAGTAAAGTGTTGTATTTCTTCAATAGTTTCTATATGTGGAGCACTCCAGTAGGCATTCCAGAAATATGTTAAGTTGAACCCATGTTCCAAAAATATAACTCAATGTCACTCAACTGAAATAAGTAATTAAGGTATAGATTCTAATAGAAGGCATTGAGATCTAATAAGAATATTTAAATAAAAGAAGAGATCCTTAAAAAGATGTTTTGTGCTGGAAAATGTAAGCCAATTTTGAAAAATGAATAAACCGATATACATTACTTAGATATTTAAAGTACATGTGGCAAGTATTAATCTCATGTTCAAAACTCAGATGCAATCTCATGGGGAAATAAAATAATGCAAGTGAAATATTATTGTTGTTGTACTCCTGACACACAAATGCCCTTCCAGGAAAAGAATAAATAAGATGGATGAAAAATTCTACTAAAATTATACTCATTACTATGCATAGCACTTGTAGTTTAAGGATTTTAATAATGAGGAATAACATCACAAACATACACTTCTTGATGATTTCCCAAAGATTACTCACTGGAAAATAAAATGAATATCATTACATTTTGAAAATTATTCTTGTTACATTTTCCACTAAAACATTAGAAAGTCACTGCCTCTTCAAATTATAATGACCTTTAAGAAGTTTCCAATTTAACAAGCACTAGAGGAGAGTCCTGGGCATTTGCCCTTGATTGCAGAATTTAAGTCTACAATTTATTTGTAAGTCTACAAATAAATAAAAATGGAGGGTAAAGAGTCATGGGAGGAAGTGAGTCAATTATTAATACATCAATCTTTCCTTTGCTTTCTTCTCACAAATCACTCCCTCTCCCCATTTACTAAAGATGATCTATGTGAAGCTTGGTTACTTCTACACATGCTTCTGGTCTCAAGAAGCACACCAAGCTGAGCACTTAAGGGGTGTAATTGAGAATAGAATCCAGTCTAGCAAGATATTCACATAAACTCTCTTTTAATCTTTACCAAACTCTGACTTTCTATTTGTCCACCCCATTCAGGCTTTGCCATACCATTAATATGTTTCCCAGGATCTTAACTCTTGGTTTGTGTACTAATTAGTGAACTTCATCTCCTTCACTCAGACACAGCAGAGATACGTCTTTGTCTGGATCCACTGTTCCAGCATCAGGACTCAGCCTCTCTTGAGATATGTTCCAACTGCCAATTCAGTTGTCCTCTGGTACATAAGTGTGACTTCTCTCCCTATTGACCTGATTAAAGCAGATGTATTACAGTGTGAGGCACACCCTATTTTCACATTCAACGAGCTTTAGCCAACAATCCAGAATACTCATTTAATTTATGTCCAACCAACAATCATTACTTTCTAACTAGCTTATCATATATAGTATTTCCAAGGTGGCTAACACTATATATTTTAAAGTTATAATTCAAAATGGTTGACATATAGATGATTGGAAGGATTTCCCCATGTTAAAATTATTGTGCTTTTGCTCTCTAAGGCCTAGAAATTTGACTTTGTATGGCCATTCTTCTATTGGAGTGGGTGTACAATTGTTTTCAGAAATTAGCATGATAGATAAATAGATATAAAAAATGAACAATCTGATAAATATTCAACAGTGCAGTGCATTTACATCATAAAATATAAGCACAATGATGCCCAACTGATAAAAGCTATAGGGAGCATATTTCAAAAGACTCAGTCCTCAGGTAATATTTGATGAATCTTATACTTCTTCCAAAATCTTCAAAAGTAATCTTCTATGGAATAAAAAGCATCTAGATGGGTGTCACTAATTATTATTTCGTACTTAAGATGTGTTTCTCACCTCCTTTGTAACATTCTGTCCTGATTTTCTTTCCTAGTAATTCCATGTTCCAGCAGATTAAGAACCTGACAAAGGAGTTCTCCATTTCCTATTCCTTTGACATTTAACCTTTCTCTCTCTCTAACATATGTTTGTTCAAATCCTATTCATTCTTCAAAGCCCAATAAAACATCACTATTTTTAGATCTTTCTAGATTTCTTCACACTGATAGGCTGTCTTCCCACTCTAAGTTTCCAGGCACTTGCTTATTGTATTAGTCCGTTTTCATGCTGCTGATAAAGACATACCCTAGACTGGGTAATTTATAAAGAAAATTAGGCTTAATGGACTCACATCCACATAGTTGGGGAGGCCTCATAATCATGGCAGAAGGCAAAAGACACATCTTACATGGCAGCAGGCAAGAGAGAGAATGAGAGTCTAGTGAAAGGGGAAATTTCTTATAAAACCATGAGGTCACATGAGACTTATTCACTACCATGAGAATAGCATGGGAAAGACCCACCCATGATTCAGTTATTTCCCACTGGGTCTCTTCACAACATGTGGAATTAGGGAAACTACAATTCAAGATGAGATTTGGATGGGGACATATCACTTATATTTATCTAATCGTTCTTACATCACCCACTGGCGTGGAGTGGCCAAGAGTCAGACTCTGCAGTTAGATGCAGCTGGATTCCCATTCCCAGCACACCTCACTAAACTTTAATTTCTTCACATATGATGAGGATAATTGTAAGAGTTACCTCTTAGGCTTGCAGCACTTTCAAAATATTAAGTACTCAATAAAGGTTAGCCACTATTAGATATTTTAAAATTATGCATTATAGTTGTCAGCACTTATTTCTATATTTGAAATTTTTCTCTAAGCAAAATCTACTAATAGACCATGAGAAGAAACAACAACTCTGGGGCCAATAAAAACAGCATTGGGTTTATTTTTTTTTAAGTGTTACTTCTTGTTATGAAACTGTTTTGGAAAGTTCCTTACTATATAACTAATAAAAGCACTGGAACAAATTTGGAGGAAAATCAATTATTTGCAATTAAAAAAAAAACCTATCTTTTGTATATTTTGGCTCTTTAGCTCCTGGGTTTAAATAAATTATTTACCTGCTAACTCTCAAGGACAGGAATGCATTCACATTTTGGAAAAGGCTATATGAAAAATAAAACCTTTTCTGTATCCTTTGTTATATATTCTGTGCTATCTCACATGCCTACAGTTCTCACTTCAGTATATTACTTTAGGCATAATAAGGATTTAATAAAGATTTATTGAATGGGTCTCCTGAAGTTGTTTAAATCAAACATGAATTTGACCCTACTCTTCGGCAATGTAGGTTAAATGGCCACACATTGGATTACCTCAAAGCCAGGGCAACTAAGAGCCTTGGAAACCAAAGAGTGTGTATAGGTCCAGCCAGTATTTCAGTATCTGCATTTAGAATTCATAGAGGATTACCAGCCATGTCTTTCCATTATATTATCTTGCCTAATAGAGGTCAAATGACTGATCTGCCTGCTAACAGTTTAGCAAAGAAATCAGAGGTTAATTAGCTTCCCTCCTTTTAACAAAAGCTAAATGTCCTAAGAATTACTGCACCATTATCCAGGTAGAACAAAAAGCACAAACAAAACATTGAAACATTACCTGGGGAATAACGTTCTAATATTCATCTAACTGAAAGGTCATTATCTCTATAGTTTTAACTTTTAAAATTCAACTACTGTGCAAGTCTATTTATTAATGAGTAAAAGAGTACTTACTTAAACTCAAAATATTCAGTACATTAATGGGATTTTCATAGTTTTCATTAGCATTCATTTTCCTTTTCCTTAAATAATTAAGTTTTGAAAATATATTCCTAATAAAATTGGCATGTAAGATATCTCCCTCCAGTTTACTGGCAGGAGCTTGCACTAGAAACAGCATTAGACTGGAAGATAAGCAACCTGGGTTCTAAACCAATCAGTTATTGAACAAGCTTTGTATGCACTTAGAAAAAGCTAAGTGTCCCTGCTCAAAAAAATGTTTGCTTATGCGAATCAAGTGGAATTGCTTTCTGACTATGCTATGTAGAATGCAAAGTGATTATATAACATAGATTGTTATACTTCCTTTTAATAACCCACATAATATGACCATGTGACTGTCTTAAGTAACCACACGGAGAAAACACAAATATCATGATACTAAAAGGAAGAAGCAGAATTGTTCCATCTCCATTTGAACCTACACTACAGGCACATCTAATCCACAAATTTGAGGATGAGCTTAAGTGCGACCATTTCAATGACTCCCACCCCATAAATAAAATAACTCTGAATCAATTATCCAGACTCAGGGAAATGGAAAAGATTAGTGTAAAACAGCCTTTCACTCTGCTAATAAGATGTACAAAAGTCAAAACAGCTTCTATACACTATGGTAATGTCATAAAATGGTAAATTATGCCATGCAGCAATAAGAAATTTGCCTCCTCTAAATAACTTCGGTCAACAGCAACGAGACTTACTCCTAAGTTGAGTGTTAATGACAGAATTGAAGGTATGATTCAATATTATATCTGATGAATAATAAAAAGTACATGTTTTTTGTTTTGTTTTGTTTTGTGTTTTTGAGACACGCTCTGTCGCCAGGCTGGAGGGCAGTGGTGCAATCTCCGTGCACTGCAACCTCTGCCTCCCAGGTTCAAGGGATTCTCCTGTCTCAGCCTCCCAAGTAGCTGGGACTACAGGCATGTGCCACCAGCTAATTTGTTTTGTATTTTTTATAGAGATGGGGTTTCACCATGTTGGCTGGGAAGGTCTTGATCTCTTGATCTTGTGATCCACCAGCCTTGGCCTCCCAAAGTGCTGGGATTACAGGTGTGAGCCACCACATCTGGCCAAAAAGTAATGTTTAAGCTCCCTAATATCAGCTCTATCCAAGTTTCTTAGGGTCCAGTGAGGACATCTGCAGAGCTAAATTTTCATTGTGACGGTAATTGTATACACTAAGTCTGATTTCAAAAGATCTCTCTCTTCTCAGAGAAGTTGCTAAGTTAATATGTTGAAATTGACTAGACTAGCACCTGGATTTAGTAAGTGCTCAGGAAGTTGAGATCCTTATAATTATTATTATTACTGATCTGATAACTATCTTTGTGTTCATGTGGAACCATCCAGTCCACTTTCATGACAGAATATAATAGCAAGGATTAATCCATTTTCACACACCATATCTTGTTCATCAAAGGAATTTTATTTTTCATCTTTGGAAAACAGGTTGAACCTTTTAACAGCAATAGTGTGAGTTTTCCTTTGTTATTTTTCAACATCAGGGCTAACTCCAGATCAAATACTCTCCCTCTATTTCCTCACACTAACATAGCTAAATTTACCCTATTCTCATTTACCATTTCAACCATCAAAAAGGTCAGAATGCCTAGTGGATCGGAAAAGACTACCTAGTCTATCTGAAGGCTAGACCCTGTAATTTCACCAGCAGTGTCTTCTCAGAATAGCGTTTTATTTTTTTATTATTAGAAAACAAACAAAAATCCGACTATCTTATTCACTGACCTAGTAAACATGAACAACCCCAAATTTGCCATTAACTGACATTAGAAATTAGAATACCTTTGATGCTTTGTTGGATTCATCCTACATCTTTGCTTTCAAAGTGTTTCCGTCCCCCACTTCTTTTCTCTCCACTCTCTTTATCTTCTTTGCTGATTCCCAACTCCACTGTGGCTGTCATGCCTCCCTAATGCCTGGAACAGTGCCTCGTTGCCATGGAAATAATCACTTTACAAAACAATACAATACAACAAAATAAGTAATAATGAAAGCTTAGGCAGGCTGTACAGTAGCCAGGAAGGGAGGGAAGACTCAGAAATAGAACCCAGACTTACTGACACTAACAACTACTCCCTTCATGTAGTCCTTAGATGACTAGATTCCTCTTTTATTTTCACTCTCATTTTCATATACATACTCTCAGATGATCTCAGGCAGCATATAGATTTTGAATGAAGAAAATGCCAAAGTAGTAGTGAGACAATGAAACTCATTCTATAATTATTTGAGATGATAGCTGGTGTACAACTTCTATGTTCAGGAGAAGTTCTCAAAATGCCCTCCTCAGACAACCTGAAATCCGGGTCAAAATGGTATTAGATTGGATGTTTGTTTTTCATTCTTTTTTGGTTATAGTTTTACAATACTTTCATGTTTTCCATACCTTAGCAGAAAACGCTGTTGTTGATCACATTTGATTTGAGAGATGCAGATGGCTGGTTGCTGCCAGGAATAATGTATCACACTATATAAATAAATAAAACAAGAGCCATGGGAATAAGCAGTAGGCACCTCACAGAAACCACAGGGTGGCATCCACTTGACAGGCTGTTCCAGGAAAAGAAATCTACAGATTCAGGGCTGTCACCATGCAGAGACTTCTAAAACAAGCTACATAATAAAAACACACATAAATATAATAAAATGGTAAGTTTTTTTTTTTTTTACATTTTACTTCCAACACTTTAGTTATGAATAATCTCATAGCAGTGGTAGAGCCATGTGGAATCCAGTTAAGAGTAAACATGCCCGTAAATTGACACTAATGTTGTGCTGTTGTTCAAATCATTTTTTGTGGAGAATATGAACTTTCTGTAGGTATTCAGAGGAAATCTTATGGAAACTTTCCAAGCACAGAAAAGCACAAGGTAAAAGATGGAATGAGAACTGGGACTTTAAGAAGCTGCCTTGAGGATTTAGAAAACGGACTACTGTGGGCTAATGAAGCGTCCCATTTAAGGGTCATTTCCTCAATAAATATTTGAATGCATCTGTGACAAGGTATTGCTGGGGGCTGGGGAAGGGGTGGCTACAATGATAGCTATGACGTCTTTGGGACTTAAACATTCCTTCAGGAGATTTTAGTCCACTGGATACGGCAATGTATCAAATATAACTATAGTTCATCATGACTAATGTCATATTAGCCATATGTAGAAGCAAGAGTGACAGTGATGGAACATTTTTAAGTGAGCTGTAGTTGTATAGGCCAATCGACCTGTCCAAGGTCAAAGAGCTGGCTAAGAGTTAATACAGGTGATAATGGAAAAATATGGGCATGAGTATTCTCAGGTGTTTAGAGTAATGAGAAAGATCATATAGGTAGAGCATTTGTAAGGAAATGGGGTTGTGGGAAGCAACTATTTTAGAGACCATTAGAAGCTGACTGTCGGGGAGAACACTCAAAGGCCTAGGCATGAAATGAAAGTAAGCGAACAGAAAGTAGGGTTACGATTAGAATAGAGAAGATGCCAGTTAAAAGAAATTAGGGAAAGAAAGAAAGACAGTGGAGCATCAAGTTGCATAATAGGGATAATCAGGGTATAAAATCTGTGAAGCATGAGTGTTTGGGGTGAAAGAGAAATGGGGCCTCTATAATATTCTGAGATATATAAGAGTAAACTGTCTTTTTAAGTCACTTGCAAATGAAACAAGATTTAAGTTAGTATGGGGAGGATGCTGTTTCTCTTCAATATGTATTGACCACCCACTGTGTTCTAAATACCTAAACCCTCATTGGAATTGTAATAAAAACCATGGGACTGGATGAAAAGGGCTGGACGAAGAAATGAGGGAGCAAGGTTGAGGGAAAAGGTAGACAATATCAATCAATCAAGAGGCATTTGCTAAGCCTCTATAACAAACATGCCTGCAAGGCATTTTGCTAGACTCTTTGGGGAGTAAAAAATGAATTTAATAGTCCAATTGGGAAATAAGACACATAAGAGTGAAAATAAACCACATAAGGCTGTGTGTAAGTAATTAACGTAATAAAGATTTAAGCCAGGCCGTATATTTGATCCGATGATGATTTTAAAATGTTAATATAAGGAATTATGATGGAAGTATATTTATTAAATGGAAATAAATATACTTCATTTTAAATTAATTTCATGACTATTATGCTGCTTATTCTAGGGCACACTTCTAATTATGATGTCTTTTGCTCATCAGAACAAACTGTCTCTGCACTATCTCTAAGTCCAGTGCTTTCTCTATGACATTTTGGGGGATAACTAAGCTGTCTAGAACAAATGCACATACAGCAGAAGGGGAGAATGAGGAAGAAATGCAGCTGAGGAAGTTAAGTAAAGAAAGGCCCAGGTAATGAAGTGTCTCTTTTGCCAACCTCAGGAAATTGGGTTGTTCTCTACAGGGACTGACTGCCTAGTGGGGAAGAATTGGGGTTGGCGGTGTGGAGGATGGACTGGCAGCTAGGCATAAAGAGCGAGCTAAATTCATATTGAAATATTTGCAATATTTCAAGAGAGAAATAAGGCTCTGAAATCAGGGTAAGGGAATGCTAAAGAGTGCTAAGAAATGCAGCAGACAGGACAAGGTAAAGTAAAATGAGGAGAAGGGAAATTGAAGAATGAGACTCAAGTTTCTGATTAGAGGCTGGTGAAGCTAATGAATAAGAAGGAGACAGTTTTGAAGGGAAAACTTGTTTCAGTTTTGGACACGTGTCTGTGGCACATCCATATGGAATATGTAGGATGCAGATGGATGTGCAGTTTGGAACACAGGAGAGAGTCCTTCATCTGGAGATGACAGAGCTAGGGGCCATTAGTGAAGAGAGCCACTGGAGCTGCAGGAACACATGAGCTTGCTTAGTGAGTACATATAGCTCAGGAACAGAACCAGGGGAACAATGGCCTTTAAGGAGTGGGTAAAGGCAGAGAGAAATTGGTGAAGAAAAATAAGAAGTCATGTAGTATTGAAACTATTGCAGGTAAGATGCCCAAATTTTTCTTAATGTCACTCCTTACTAACTTCCTACATCATATTAGGAAGGAAAAAGTTACTCCCCAACCCACTGGCTATTACTTACAGCCAAAGTATCTTAACCATAAAGTATCTAATATAATTTTAAGAATTATCTCATATATATATACATCAGAAAAGTAACAACCACAATGAGATACCACCCTCACATCCATTAGATTGGCTACTATCAAAACAAAAACAAAAAAAGAAAATAACAAGTGTAGCTGAGGATGTGGAAAAACTGGAATCCTTGTCTACTGTTGATGAAAGTGTAAAACAGTATGGCCACTGTGAAAAATTTTGGCAGTTCCTCAATTAAAAATTGAGTTGCCATAAGATCTAACGGTTCCACTTCCTGGTATATGTCCCCCACCCCCCCAAAAAAGGAAAGCAATATCTTGAAGTGATATTTGTACACCTGTGTTCATAGCAGCATTATTCACAATAGCTAAAAAGTGGAAGTAATACAACTGATCATTGATGGACAAATGGATGAACAAAATGTGATCTACACAAACTATGAATTATTATTCACCCTTAAAAAGGAAAGACACTCTGACACATGCTACAACATGGATTAACCTTGAGGACATTATATGAAGTAAAATAAACCGGTCACAAGAAGATGAATACTTGATGATTCTACTTAAATGAGGTGTCTAGAATAGTCAAATTCACAGCAACAGAAAGAAAGTAGAATGATGGCTGCCAAGGGGCATGGGAAGGGGTATATTGGGAGTTGTTGCTTAATGGGCATGGAATTTCAGTTTTGTAAGATGAAAAATTTCTGGAGACTGTAAAATAATATGAATGTACTTAACACAAGTGAATTATACACTTAAAAATGGCTAATATGGTAAATTTAATGCTCTGTATAATTTACTATGATGAAAAATTGTATCAACTGAATGGTGATAGCAAGAACAGATTGTATCTAGATGTCTATTTCCTTCATGTCTAAGATACTTCTACTTCAAGATTAATTAATTTAATTTAACTGAACACCAACTACATGCAGGGCGCTGTGTTAGTTCCTGCAGTGGCTACAGAGCTAAATCAGGTATGGTTTTTGATATTAAGAAATACATTCTTATGGCATATTGTACTGTTCTCCAAAATATTCTCTGCCCTTCCTTATGGAAAGAATATATGTTCCCATACCATGTTGGCTCATAACAAATTGTGTGAAAATTGATGTATTCCTCCCCCTTTATTCTTAATGAATAAACTTTATGTTTTTATAGCAGTTTTAGGTTCACAGGAAAATTGAAAGGAAAGGACAGAGTTCCCATGCACCCCTGTCCCCACATGTTCACAACACTACTGACATCCCATATCACAGTAGTACATTTCTTGTAATTGATGAACCTCTACTGACACCTCAGTATCACTCAAAGTCCACAGTTTCTACATTTTGGCTCATTCTTGGTGTTGTGCAATGTACGGACTTAGAAAAATGTATAACTATATGTGTCCACCATTGTAGTACCATACAGAATAGTTCCACTGCCCTAAAAATTCTCTGTGCCTGACCTATTTATCCCTCTATTCCGCCAGACCCCTGGTAACGACAAATCTTTTTACTATCTCCATTGTTCTGTCCTTTCTAGAATGTCACACATTTGGAACCATACAATATAGGCTTTTCAGATTACCCTCTTTCACTTAGTATGGATTTAGTTTCCTTCATGTCTTTTTGTGGCTTGATAGCTGAATAATATTTCACTGTCTGGATGTACCACAGTTTATCCATGCACTGATGGAAGACATCTTGGTTGCCTCCCCATTTGGGCAATTATGAATAAAGTTTCTATAAAAACCATGGGCAGTTATAGAGGCCCCTTTGCGGCAAAGCTTTGGGGTCTTTAAGACTGCCTTCCTTGGTTCCTCCATGTTCTCTTTTGTCTCTGACCTGCAACTGGAAGTGCTCCTCTTGGGCCTGCTCCATCAACCTGCACTCATCTTAGAAGAAAGAAGCTTGGTGTAGTAAGTAGCACAGAATAGTCATATACGTTACACACACAATTACCTGAATTTAACTTAGCCTCTCCCGATTGACACATATGATCAAGTCAAGTGTATCCTTTTTAGATAAATTTGCTTTAAACCAGATGACATAATGTCCCAGAAAAGCTTACATATGCCACAAAACAGACATACATACTTCCCAAGGAAGATGCTCCTCCTTCAATCATTTTCTCAAATGCAAGCATTTGTTTTTCAACAGCACTGAGCAGGAGGCCTCTACAACTAGGGAAGCTTAACTGGGTTACTTTTCCCACCCTTACTTCATTTAAGAAAAATGGAAGAGTCCAGTTGCGGAAGATGTGCTCAGGAGGTTTGCTTTCTTCCTCCTGCTTTGGCCAGTTTGACCCACAGTGGGCTTTCTTACTTTCTAGCATCTCAATTTTTTGCCCAAGAAATAGTCCTATTTGCCCATTTCACCATCCTCTAGTGTTCACTCAGTGGTTATTTCTTTGCTACCTCAAATGCCAAGTGATATTCACCCCAACCCATAGCTGCCTGACACCTATTTTTGGTGACTTCTGTGGTACTGTTTGGTGAAGATCCTCTTAGCCTGAAGGAAATTGAAGAAACGACTACATAGTCCATAACATCCCTTTTTAATTGGAGGTTGCAACTTAAATAACCTGGTCCTTCCTAGAAGTATAGACCTTCAGGGTTGTTCAAGTAGAAATACTGACTTTTATTCTGCTTTTTGGTCAGACAGATCTATACCCTTTGTTAAGGTATGCTTCCAGAAACAGATGTTCTTGGGCTCACCTTACTGGAGCCAAAGGAGTTTCTGAATGTCTCCAGAACAGTAGTTTACTGGGATGGAGAAGCAGTCCAGCCTCATTCCCTCCACATCTACACATAGCTTTGATACCGTGTCCCCTTTATTTGGTCTGAAAATATTTTTAAAGAAAAGAAGTCATAGGCAAAGGCGATTGAGGTAGGTGCTTTTTAATCAGTTACTGATTTGTTGCTCTCATCTGTTTCCAACCCCTTAAAAGAAGAAATTCAACTGCTGGCTCTCTTCTCATGAACTGAAAGTTCAATTTCTCCCGGTGAAAGTGGGTCAAGGAACAGGGTGTGGTGGCTTACTCCTGTAATCCCAGCACTTTGGGAGGCTGAGGTGGGTGGATCATGAGGTCAGGAGATTGAGACCATCCTAGCTAACATGGTGAAACTCCGTGTCTACTAAAAATACAAAAAATTAGCCAGGCATGGTGGCATGCACCTGTAGTCCCAACTACTCGAGAGGCTGAGGAAGGAGAATCGCTTGAACCCTGGAGTGGGAGGTTGCAGTGAGCTGAGATAGCACTACTGTGCTCCCAGCCTGGGGAAAAAAAAAGTAAGTGGGTCAAGGGAAAGGAAGCTGGTTTTCTCCTAAGTACTATGTCATACAAAAATGGGTCCCTATGCCAGCAGTCACCACCAGCAACCTAGATGGGTAGCCCAAAACCTGTTGAGGGACAGGTGGCAGGAAGCACAGTCTGAGGTTCCTGGATGGAGACCTCCTGCGTCAAATCATGATGGTATGTTAGTGGAGGAGCCACTCACATCCAGGTGGGACTTCTCTACCTTCCGTAAGGAAGCTGCATGATCTTTTCACTTATTGTTTGATTAAGCCCTTAAAATCTAAGTGAAAATACATCAGAATTTTCTCATGAAAGGTTAACAAAGTTCTAAGGGTCCACATTATAGACCACTTACGAACATATTATTTATTCTGAGTCTGTATCCAAGTCTCAGATGCTCCAAGAAAAAAAAGGAAGTTGATCTTGTGTCATAACACACTTTAACAAATGCCTTCTTAAGGACAACTAGTTAAAAGACAGTGCTGCTAGGTCTCTTCTCTTGGCTGATCCACCTATTCCAATTTTCAAGGCTCATATGAGACAGGACATTTTATAATCTACTAGTCTCTGTAATAACTGTACAGTCTACAGTGATTGTAGGCCCATGGATCTAAACATCACTTTATATCCCTAGGCCAAGTCTTACTTCTGAGATCCAACCTCACATTTCAAACAGCCTACTTGGCATTTTCACCTGGGTATCTCAAAGATGCTCCAAACTTAGAACTAGCAAAGTAAAATCCTTGAGTCATGATGTTTAATTGCTCCCAAATCCAGCCTTCTCCTTTTTCGGATATGGCACTCCTGGCCAACGATTCCAACCAGAAACATAAAAGTCATCTTTGTTCCCTCTCTTTCCCTCAACCTCATGCCTCACACCTAATCCATCAGCAAGCCATGTGTACTCTATCTCCAAAATACGCAAGCAATTGATATACATGCTCTGCCATCAACTTGAATTAGACTTTCATCATCTACCATTTACAGCAGCAGCCCTCACGTGGTTGTCAAATTCCTGTAGTTGGTTTCCTTCAAGCAAAAGAACGATCTTCTTAAGACATAAATTAGATTTTGTCACTGGCATACTTGAACAATTTTGTTGATTGCCTTAAAATAGAATGAATAAAATAAAACACTTAAAATAAAATCCTATCTCCTTACTGCAGCCTATGAAAATGCAGTCTACCAAGACCCCTGTTTATTTGCATACCTAGACTCCTCTTCTATCTTACTCCAAACCCCTCTCTCCCTATGCTCCAGCCACAGCCATCATTTTCTGCTTTCCCATTTGGTGAACATGCCACTCTCTTTCCCACCCAAGAGCCTTTTCACACATTCTATACTCTACCTGGAATGGACTCTACCTCTAACTTTTCAAATGGTTGATTCTTTGCCACATTTGGGTCTTATGTCAAATGCTAGTTTCTTCAAGAGGCATTCTTTGACCATTCTATTGAAAATGGCAACCCCTCCCATTATTCTGGATCTCAACCATAGTTTGTTGATATAGTTACACCACAATTTGTAATGGAATTTTCATCTGTATCTGTCTGGTTGCTTTTGTCTCTCCTGCTGGCACATGAACTCTACATCTGTTTTACTCTTTTACTCACCTCGAGTCTCCCTTCTCCAGAACAGCGGTCCCCAACCTTTTTGGCACCAGCGACCGGTTTCATGGAAGACAGTTTTTCCACAGGCCGGGGGTAGGGGTGGTTTCAGGATGAAACTGTTCCACCTCAGAACATCAGACATCAGGCAGTAGATTCTCATAAGGAGTGTGCAACCTAGATCCCTCACATGTGCAGTTCACAACAGGGTTCATGCTCCTGTGAGAATCTAATGCCACTGCTGATCTAACAGGAGGCGGGGCTCAGGCAGTAATGCTCCCTCATCCGCCCGCCCTTCATCTCCTGCTGTGAGGCCTGGCTCCTAACTGGTCAGAGTGGTACTGGTCCGTGGAAGGAAGTGGGGGAGGTGGGGGAGGCTTGAGGATCCCTGCTGTAGAACAACCAATACACAGAAGGTGTGCAATAAATATTTATTGAATAAATGAACACAAAAGTAGCTATATGGCTAAACATCTTATTAGATGACAAGAAAATTTCTGCATATGTGAAGATAAACAGAAAAAGAAGAAAGCCACTGTAAGGATGACTATGAGTTACATGAGCCTCGAAAAATGTATTCATTTACTAGATGACATGGATTTTGCTTTTGCTAATAAGTGGGCAAAATTCTAATCAGTTTCGATTATCAAATGTCTACTGTTCTTTAAATAAGAATAAAAAGAAGCTATTGAAGGTGTGTGAGATAAGAATTTAAGAATAAATTTCCTTTTGCGTTATTCATTATTTCATTGGCATTTTGAAAGAACTTACTTCAAACTAAGTAATTGTTCAGATGACAATATTTAAACAATAAAATGAAAACCCAGAAAAATGCACATCTACCTGTAAGGATTCCCTTGGAAAAGAATTTGGGGGTGGGGGGAATCCCCAAAGTGGAATGCCTCTAATCACTGGGTTTAATTGATTTTTGAAATTAGCTTAGTTAATTATTTATGAAAATGTAGGTTTTAAATGAAAACTACAGTTTATTGTTAAAATATATCTTCTTCGTAATACAAATTCCACTGTCAGTGAATCAGAAAATTAATTTTAAGTAGGTGGGAACAAACCTATTTTTAGAAATCAAGATTCTGATGATCACGGAAATTAGTAAGGTTCTTATGCCAATAGTGATATTTTTAGATTCCTTTTAAAGAATTTGATAAATTCCTTTACACAGTTTCATTTCTCATCTATTGCAAATAAAGCATGCTCAGCCTGAGCAAGTGAACATGAAACAGGTCAGGTCTTCATTTGACCCTACTGTGCTGAAATAAGCCATTCGGTACTGAAAGTTAGTAGTTACATAAATAAAATCTTGCTCAGAATAGTCAGAGTAGAGTGTTTGGACAAAGAAAACAAGTAACAGCCATTAAAAATTACCTAGACATTTCAATTTTAATTTTCCAGTTTCTGATTTTTCAGACTTTCATTTGAGTTCTATGCCTAATTTTGAAGTGTTCCAACACAAAACACAAGTTGTAAAAGAAATAGCACATTGCATTAGGAATTCCTTATCTAAGTTCACATTTTCCCCTACTGACATACAAAAGAAAAAGAAAGAGAAAATAAAATTCCAAACGTGTACCAACTTTTATTTAATATTTTCTTTTTCTTTTTTATATTTCTGTTATTATCTCTAAAAAATGGGGGAAGTAAGTATTGCTTTTCCTTGGGTCAAAAGAAATCAAGATAAATTATTCAAAATCAAGTAAGAGGTTTAAAGTAAAATCAAGATTTTGTCTTACTTTTAAAATTATTATTTCTCGCGTCTACCTCAGTACGAGAGCTCCATCATTACCTATAGCCAGAGACTGATGGTTTCATCTGGCCGTGAAGCGGGTACTCCATAAAGATCTGCCATTCAAAACATGGGTGGGTGGAGGTGAAGAGAAGATGAAATAGTGTTTTCTGGTAAATGTAAATAAACACTCTTTTGAGAGCCAAATAACATTTTTTCCAACCTAATGATTTTTGAATACAAGAGTTTATGACAGAATCTACTTAAGTCAATACCTATTAAATAATAAAACTCCTCCTTTCTGGGAGAGAGGGGACATGCTATACAGCCTTGCTTGAATACCAGAAAAGAATATAAAAAACATTCATAATCAAATGCCCAAGTAACACTGACTGTGGGAGCTGGAGTTAACATGTTCCTAAACCCCACGATAAAGACAAATTCAAGACCACTTAACATTCCGACACTAGACAATAGGAAAAGCAGCAGAGTCTACCTGAAGAAGACCCAGGGTCTCCTCAACCCAAGAAATATGTACCCTGTAGAATACAAACATGTGGAGGAGCATCTGCTAGCAGACATTCTAACTCCACCGGCTGCAGGCACTGGGAAAGCTAGCGTAATTGGCTATAGATGTTTGAAAGATGCTGTTAGTCTTTTCTAGATGAATTCACCTCTATGACTTAGTAAGAGCAAATATAAATTTCACACTCAATTCCCAGTCTGAGGAAGAAAAGTGTAAAGAAAGAGAGACGCTTTCACATCCAAAAGTTGTTCACCAAAGACACAAAAACCATGATTCCAAAAGGTTCGTTAGCCCCACTTTGTAAAAGAATATGACCATCAGGAAATCCAGCACGGAATGCCATGGCCACTCCAACAACAGAGACAGTAGCAACTCTGCAGTAGAAATGTCCTTTATGATGTGAGGACCCAGGATTTATTTCCATAATAGCAAAATTAAAGAAAGAGATTGGGTTATTCTCAAGAACTATGTTCTTCTGCTACTTGGAAGTCTAAGAGATAAGAAGGAAAATGCCTTTTCCAGGAATCAAAGAACAAGGAAGGTTTCCCATAGATAAGCCATGTGGAGCTGAGTAGTGCTGGGTATTGGGGGTCTGGAGAGGAAGCCACATGTTCTTCCTTCTCAAGCACAATTTAATTGGTTCACTTGGAAAAGCAGAAACTAATGCTGGGGCTTGGGTGACCAAAAGAAGTACAAAAGGAAGAGCAAGAGAGGGAAACCTCCTGTATCTTTTTGCCACATGAGCCAGAAGGAGGGATGAGTCTCCCAGACAGGTGGAGAGGGTGAGCATGCTGGAGGGCGGCATCTGTGGCTCACTGAATGAAGAGCCCCTGGCTGGGTTTTGCTTATGGTTTCCCAAACCTGTATTGAATAATGTGCACACATTTGCTCTCTAAGCTAATTAGAATATCATTTGTACCATAAAATCACAGTGGAGAAAGAACAAAACAAAGGGGTAAAGCTGCCATGGAATAAAGGTGCTAGAGACAAAAGGTAACAACATGGGCTCTGGAGCCAGACACACCTAAGGTCTGATCCCAGAGTTGCTCACTACCTGTGCAATCAAGGCAGCTTATTAAAACTCTGAGGCTCCATGCCTTTACCTGTCAAATGGGCATGATAAAGTACCTCCACCATAGGGGAGTTGTAAGAAGTAAATAAAATAAATCACTTAAAGTCCTTTGCATAATCCATCAGGTGTAGCATGTGTAACAAGTTGTTGTAGTCATTATTAGTACTGGTTTCCTTAACAACTATGATTTTCTGTTATTAGAAGGCTATATTTCCTTAGTCTGGCTTCAGAAAGCTAATTTTGGTTATGTGTAACTGATAGCAATGTCAGAGTGAGTTCTGAAATAGATCATTTTTAATTAGTAAAGTCTAGGTAATAACATTTTAAAAATCGGATGTATTACTTCTATGTACTTTGAAACCACACTTTATATCAAAATATTTCTTGGATCCTATGTTCATCTTCTTTGAACCGATTATATTCACTTGAAATTATCAGCATGCATTTGTATATTGTAACAGAAATGCAAAAGTCCCTAAATATCTTTTTCCTCAGATATGCTCCTTACTCTTTATTGCACCTTACAGAGATAACAAGTATTTTTTTTTCATAAGCAGTACAAGCCACAAGCTAATGGAGTAAAACTGTCCTGCATTGAATTATTTGAGCTGAAATTAGTAAATTTCACCCATTATTATGTTTCTAGTAGATAAAATTTTAAGGTACATAAGGATAAACTGGTAATTTTGTAGATCAATCTTATCATATATTAGAAGCCAGTGGTATTTACAATTTAAATTAATCAGCTAGAGGTAAAGATTTCTTAAATCATCTGTTTCAGGACATTTTTATCGGGCTATTAAGAGCAGGGTTTATGAGTGAAAAAAAGCTGTTTTATAAATCATCCATCAATATGTTACTCTAATTTAGTGTGTGCTTCTATTTTACAGAGGTAATGACTTCCTAAGCCACAATACTAAAAAGAATGGAGGATACAATATGATCTGTTAGTTAAGGAGTATTTACGCCAATGTGTATTATTTCTGCCATCTATTTTTTTTAGAAATACCAATGTATATCAAACATTAATTTAATGTAAATAAATATTCATAAAATCTTTGTATGTGTTCACAGCCATAGGCCACATAAAATCATATGAGGAGATAAGGCATATCTATGAAAAGCAAGCAGTGAAAAAGAACAGCATCTTTTTAACCATTTTAAGTACGAATAGGCAAACATCTAATGGGAATTCCTGAAAATCCCAATTTGTCCCCATTGCTTTTCTACAGGAATACAAAAAAGCAGACTTGAATAAAGCAATATTTTTTCATGACTAGAAATATGACTGTATACTTTCTCCAGTGACATTAGAAGTTGAAGTCACATACAGTGAAAGGGGAAACTGCATTATAGTTAGTGGAGATGCTATGGACATACGAACTAAAATTACACATAGCTGGCCCTGCTTGATCCTTGACAAATTGTTTGCCAACTCTCTGTGTAGCAGACCCGCAATGTCTATTAACTTAATAGCTATTACAGAAAATGTTTTGAACCTGATGGAAGATGATTGTGGGGATGGAAGTTGAAGGCATTATTGCTGCTATGAAAAGATAAATATGGGAGCCACTTGAGAAACACTGGAAATTGGTTAATGGAGAGAAACCGTTGTCCCTTTGCTTTCATCTGTGTCACTTAAATCAATATTCTATGTGTCCATTAAGCCAGGGGTAAGTCATTAAATCACAAACCACGGAATGATTTTTAGAGTTTAGACATGTAAGACAAGTCAGACTATTCCAGATCAAGAGTGACCCTTTTTAAAAACCATTAGGAAAGGTGATGTCAAAATATCTTTTTGACAACTCACTTTAATGTCAAATTGTTAAAAAGAAAGGATTTATTTCTATTTTTAAAAAATGATTGACACCACAAAGAATTCTCTTTTTTACACTGCAGATATTTAATCTACTACAACTAACAAGAATTCCTTAAAACAGCTAGAGTAACAAATGATAGCTACTAGTTTTTCAGGGTCTCTTTATGTGCATTCACCTTATATTAATTACATTTATTTAAAAAATCCTTGTAAAATAAGTATTATTAGAATCCTATCTTACAGGTGATGAAACTGATTATCAGAAAGCTTATTTGTCCAAAGTTAAACAGCGAATGAGTAGAGAAACAAAAATGTAAACACAGCAGCAGGCAATGTCAAGTGTTATTTTTCACTATTTTACAACGTCCTGGGAAAGCTTTTTCTCCATCTTTCCTTGGAAATCCTTTGTTGAGACTGTTGGGGATAAAGCCAGCACTGTGAGTCAGCACAATTAATCCCACAAGATGCTTACTACTTTTCAATTACAGGTGCAGAGGCTGGTTTTCTCCAGAGAGGCAGGTAGAGAAGCAAGAAGGCATAGAGTGAGACATCTATCGGGAAAAAATGAAGAATATCCCTCACTTCATAAGTAGCTAAAGAACCTATTCTGTAAGTGCCCAGCATTTCCCAAGACCTGCCTTCTCTCCTTCTGAGCATTACCATGCTTACCAAGCAGCAACCTGATTTGGGTAAAAAGCTAGGTATATCCAGATTCGGAAGGACTCTGAGAGTATCATTAATAAATCCCTGAATAAAAAAAGTACCAGGGATGTCAACAAACCGAGAATCTGCAGCGACACCTGCATTACTCCCCAAGGCAGCTACCTGGACCACGTGTTCCCCGACCCCTGCCAGGCATCCACCTGCACCACATCCCCTGGGCCTCCTCCTGAACCACTACCCAGGACATCCACCTGCAGCACACCCGTGAGCATCTGCCTGCACTCCCCAACTCTCCCACCCCCGCAGCAGCCAAGCATGGTGGTGCTGTTCCCTTTAGGACTAGAGGAAACAATCAAAGATTCTGACAAGATGTTAACAGGTGGCTGATCAGGTTGATTTTCACTGGGGACAAGCTGACCTGAATATTTCTGTGAAAATATTCAAGTTTTGACCTAATACGTCTCATAAAGGACAATTCCTCCCCTGCTGTTGTTTGGAACGGAAAAAGGACAGGCTGAGTTTTTAAACCTGCTGCTACAGCATCTGCTAATGGGTAGATGATGCCTGGGCCACTTGGGCCAATCCAGAGAAGGAAATTGTCAGGTTGACTCTTTCCGACGTCCCATGTATATTTTCATGGGTATATGTCACTAAGTGTAAAGGACATAAAATAAAGACTGCAGGACATGCACAGAATGTCTTTTGGGGGGCTCTGTGGGGAGCAACTGGTAGACACAGCAGCTGAAACCAAGGCTCAGCCTATGTGACTGAGAAGGCTGAGATATTAAAATTCTTTGGACAATGTCCAAAGAGCTGAAAAAATAAATTTCAGAGCTGATAACATCATATCATGGCCAACTCACCAGGCAAAAATACAGATGTGTGATGGTGCCTGGAAATGTGCATGTATAACAACCTCCACTGTGTACTGAACCTGATAGATGCGGATTACGCTTTAAGAACTCTTGCTGTAGAATAATCTACTTTGGCTTCAAAGTTTCAAAGATTTCCTTTCCCTTAATTCAGCCTATCCTCCCTACTAAAGTTTACTATTTGTAAATACACTGGAGGTCCTTATTTTCATACTCAAACACAAGTCAACTCTTTTCTTCCTTGGGTAGTTAAAATATGTCAAAATCTCCCAAATTACTTTGAAGTCTAAGTATCAGCCAAAGAGTATCAGGTTGGGTAAATCACGCAGAAAACAGGAAATCAAGTGACACACTATTTCTAAAGTTAACAGAAGCATTCCCAAATGGTTAATGATCAGATCCAAAGTTTCATTTCAGTTGGAGGTGGAGCCAAACCAATTCCTACTACAGCTCACAACACAAAACTCCATTGTCAAAATGAGTTCTACAGTTTTTCAGTTAATAGTCACAGACTCTGGTTGGATGAAAGATGTGAAAGAAGCTTAAATCTTTTAACCTCATCTTTGCAATACTTTCTTTGAAAAACCATGCTTCTTATTTTGGAAAGAATAAAAAAAGCCACAACTGCCAGTAAAAACAGATCCAGAACAAAAGTACCAGACGCTATGCTAGGCACGAGAAAGGTTTTCTTTTCACCCTGAGATTTTGTTTATAAAATTTAGAAGAATTACACTTATTGATTTGTCAGAATGAAAATTTAGTGACCAAGAACTAGTGATATTTAATCATTAGTGTGCATCAGCAGCATTTGGAGGTCTTTAAAAAGCATAATCCTATTGATCATAGGGAAGTTGATCCTATGATCAACTAAAATATACCTGGAAAATATAGGTCGAATTTTTAAAATTCAGAAAATATAATGTAATTTGACCCAGATAATGACAAACCTAATTATTTAATTTTCATTTTTAAAACTTGATATAATAGTAACAATGCTTTATGTTTTCTATGTTTGAAAAGAAAATAAAAGATATTTTTTAGTTTAAAATTAACCTTAACAAAACAATTTTTAAATCATAGGTAATATTTCACCATGCATGCTTTAAAATACATACAAAAATTCCTGTGACAAAGTTTCCCTCCCCCATTGACTATATTCCTGCCAAATTCTAGACTATATTTTAAGGCTGCAGGCAGCAAAGGCCCAGCAATCTATATTTTAACAAGCACCTAGGTGAGTTAAGCACCACACTGAGGGGACACAGACAAGGAGGGTAAAACGTCAGGGTTCCTTGAAAGAAAGTAGCCTCAGCAGTTACACAATTCAATAGCAGGGGGCTGCTGATTGCAGCTTTCAGAGCACACTAAAATTTATCATCCCTGTGGCTATAACTGAACTTCGCGACTCTTTGGCCAATAAGTACCTAATCAGAAGTCAATATCTTCATGTAATCTAGCTATGATAATATTAACACTCCTTTAGGACAATAAGATGTATAAGAGGTCATAGTAAAACTCACAACTATATTATTTTTATTTTTATTTCCTTTTATTTTGAGACAGAGTCTTGCTCTGTTGCCAGGCCGGAGTGCAGTGGTACGCTCTCGGTTCACTGCAACCTCTGCCTCCCAGGTACAAGCGATTCCCCGGCCTCAGCCTTCCAAGTAGCTGGGACTACAGGAGCACACCATCAGGCCAGGCTAAGTTTTTGTATTTTAGTTGAGATGAGGTTTCACTATGTTGGCCAGGATGGTCTCGATCTGCTGACCTCATGATCTGCCTGCCTTGGCCTCCCAAAGTGGTTGGATTACAGGCATGAGCCACTGTGCCCAGCCAACGGTATTATTTATAATGTTTCATTTAATCCACTAAATTTGAGGAAATTATTTTTAAATTGGTGAATAAAACAGGTTTATCAGAAACATATTTCTATTTATATTATTGATGTTAGGAACTACAATATAATATACTCACACATTCACTTAGCACAGGCATTTTCAAAATAACAAATAAAGTGCCTTATTTGCTCTTCAAGCAGGCCGGGAAGACATGGTTAATTCTATTTTACAGATGAGAAAGATTCAGACAGGGTGAAATGACATTTTCAAGGTCACTTGGCCCATGAACATCAGAATCAGATCTCAAAGCCAATTTTTTTTTTTTAACATTAGGACTCTACCATTGTAGAGTATTGCTTTTTCAATTATTAAAAAGCACTGAATTGGTAAGAAGTTGCTTTGTAAAAAGAAAAATCAGAGGAAGTAAAAAGAAGAAAGTCAAAAGGACCACTGAGTCCATGACGATACGTCTGTAACCAGCAGCAAATGGAATCTGGCTTATTTTTTCACCACATCTCTCACCAAAATCTCTCTGTTTCCCAAAGCAATTATTTGGAATGCTTATACGTCAAGCCAGCCTTAATGGAGATTGTACAGATTTATAGATGTTCTTATCTCCAACAATACTGCACACTTTGAAATCTTAATATTATATTGTAAAAGATAATGGCTCAATGTATGAATTATGGCAGACCTCTGACCCTGGATAACACTTAAAGATATTCTTACCATTTGTTTTTCTTCTGAATAACACTGAAAACTGAAGGCATATTTTCTACGTTAATTAATGGGAGGTATTATTAGTTATGATTTGGAGATATTGACATAATTTAAAGTTGATATGTTATAGGCCCTAGTGCTGTTTAAAAGTGTCCATTGTAATGTGTGATAGCTGCTCATTAATGTGGACTGAGAGCATAGAATGTTTACCTGATCTGTAAACCAACTATTGAACTTCTGCCAAAAAGTCCACTTCCCTATGATCAACTAAAATATACCTGGAAAATATAGGTTAAGTTTTTAAAATTCACAAAATATAATGTAATTGTACCCAGATAATGACAATTCTAGTTATTTAATTTTCATTTTTAAAACTCGATATTACAATAATAATGCTTAATGTTATCTACATTTAAAAAGAAAATAAAAGATGTTTTTAGGGAAAAATTCTTTTTAACAAAACAATTTTTAAATGATAGGCAATATTTAACCATGCATGCTTTCGAATACACACAAAAATTCTGATGACAAAGTTTCCCTCCCCTCTGGATTGTATTCCTGCCAAATTCTGATATATTTTAAGAAATGTTTTAATAATGCAATCAAACTCTAGTTACATTTTAAAATGGAGAAATTTGTTCCTATGTGCATGCAAATTTTAATAATTAAAAAGGCTGAGATTGTCCCTTGGAATGGAAATAGCTTTTCCTTCCTTCCTTCCGTCCCTTCCTTCCTCCTTCCTCCCCTTCCTTCCTCCTTCCTTCCTTCCTTCCCTCCTTCCCTCCTTCCCTCCCTCCCTTCCTTTCCTTCTTTTTCTTTTTTTTTTAATTTTGAGTACACAAAGATTTATTTTTAAAAATTAACCAGCTGGGCGCAGTGGCTCACACCTGTAATCCCAGCACTCTGGGAGGCTGAGGCGGGCAGATCCCAAGGTCCAAAGATTGATACCAGCCTTGCCAACATGGTGAAACCCGTCTCTACTAAAAATACAAAAAAATTAGCTGGGCATGGTGGTGCACACCTGTAGTCCCAGCTACTTGGGAGGATGAGGCAGTAGAATTGCTTGAAACCAAGAGGAGGAGGTTGCAGTGAGACAAGATTGTGCCACTGCGCTACAGCCTGGGCGACAGTGTGGGTGCAGGGGTGGGGGGGAAATTAACCATGAAATTGCCCCACAAAGGATTTATCACTGACTCCAAAGAGTCAGCCTCATACAGACCAGTTTTTCAACTCTAAGGAAACAGTTCAACAATCAGAAATAATTAAAAACAACTTATATATTTATTGGCATTTCTTTTTTAAAAAATTTATTTATTATACTTTAAGTTCTAGGGTACATGTGCAGATTGTGCAGGTTTGTTACATAGGCATACATGTGCCATGGTGGTCGTTTGCTGCATCCATCACCCCGTCATCTCCATTAGGTATTTCTCCTAATACTATCCCTCCCTAATCCTGCCACCCGCTGCTATTCCTCTCCTAGTACCCCATCCACCAGGCCCCACTGTGTGATGTTCCCCTCCATGTATCCATGTGTTCTTATTGTTCAACACCCACTTATGAGTGAGAACATGCAGTGTTTGGTTTTCTGTTTTTGTGTCAGTTTGCTGAGAATGATTATTTCCAGATTCATCTATGTTCCTTCAAAGGACATGAACTCGTCCTTTTTGATGGCTGCATAGTATTCCATGGTGTATATGTGCCACATTTTCTTTATCCATTCTATCATTGATGGGCATTTGGGTTGGTGCCAAGTCTTTGCTATTGTTAATAGTGCTGCAATGAACATAGGTGTGCATGTGTCTTTATAAAAGAATGATTTATTATCCTTTGGGCATATACCCAGTAATGGGATTGCTGGGTCAAATGGTATTTCTATTTCTACATCCTCGAGGAATCACCACACTGTCTTCCACAATGGTTGAGCTAATTTACACTCCCACCAACAGTGTAAAAGTGTTCATATTTCTCCACATTCTCTCCAGCATCTGTTGTCTCCAGATTTTTTAATGATCACCATTCTAACTGGCATGAGGTGTCATCTCAATGTGGTTTTGATTTGCATTTCTCTAATGACCATTGATGATCAGATTTTTTTCATATGTTTGTTGGCCGTATAAATGTCTTCATTTGAAAAGTGTCTGTTCATATCCTTCACCTACTTTTTAATGGGGTTGTTTGTATTTTTCTTGTAAATTTGTTTTAGTTTTTTGTAGATTCTGGATATTAGCCCTTTGTCAAATGGGTACATTGCAAAAATTTTTTCACATTCTGTTGGTTGCTGGTTCACTCCAATGATTGTTTCTTTCCCTACACAGAAGCTTTTAAGTTTAATTAGAACCCATTTGTCTATTTTGACTTTTGTTGCCATTGCTTTTTTGTTTTAGTCATGAAGTTCTTGCCTATGCCTATGTCCTGAACATTACTGCCTAGGTTATTCTAGGGGATTTATGGTGTTAGTTCTTATGTTAAAATCTTTAATCCATCTGGAGTTAATATTTGTATAAAGTATAAGAAAGGGATCCAGTTTTAGTTTTAAGCATAGAGCTGGCCAGTTTTTGCAACACCTTTTATTAAATAGGGAATCCTTTCCCCATTGCTTGTTTTTGTCAGGTTTGTCAAAGATCAAAGGGCTGTAGGTGTGTAGTGTTACTTCCGAGGCCTCTGTTCTGTTCCATTGGCCTATATCTCTGTTTTGTTACCAGTACCATGCTGTTTTGATTACTGTAGCCTTATATTATAATTTGAAGTCAGGTAGCATGATGCCTCCAGCTTTGTTCTTTTTGCTTAGGATTGTCTTGGCTATGCAGGCTCTTTTTTTGGGTTCCATATGAAGTTTACGGTGTTTCTTTCCAGTTCTTTGAAGAAGGTCAATGGTAGCTTGATGAGGATAACATTGAATCTATAAATTACTTTGGGCAGTATGGCTGTTTTCATGATACTGATTCTTCCTAACCATAAGCATGGAATGTTTTTCCATCTGTTTGTTTCCTCTCTTATTTCCTTGAGCAGTGGTTTGTACTCCTCCCTGAAGAGGTCCTTCACATTATTTGTTAGTTGTATTCCTAGGTATTTTATTCTCTTTGTAGCAATTGTGAATGGGAGTACACTCATGATTTGGCTCTCTGTTTGTCTGTTATTGGTGTATAGAAATGCTTGTAATTTTGGCACATTGATTTTGTATCCTAAGATTTTGCTGAAGTTGCTTATCATCTAAGAGGATTTGGAGCTGTGACGATGGGGTCTTCTAAATATACAATCATGTTATCTGCAAACAGAGACAATTTGACTTTCTCTTTTCCTAAGTGAATATCCTTTTTTTCTTTTTCTTGCCTGACTGCTCTGGCTAGCATTTCCAATACTATGTTGAATAGGAATGGTGAGAGATGGCACCCTTTTCAAGTGCCAGTTTTCAAAGGGAATGCTTCCAGTTTTTGCCCATTCAGTATGATATTGGCTGTGGGTTTGTCATAGATAGCTTTTATCATTTTGAGATACATTCCATCAATACGTAGTTTATTGAGAGTTTTTAGCATAAAGGGCTATTGAATTTTGTTGAAGGCCTTCTCTTCTCTATATCTATTGAGATGATAATAGATACAGGTGGTTTTTGTCTTTGGTTCTGTTTATTTGATGGATTATGTTCATAGATCTGCTTATGTTGAACCAGCCTTGCATCCCTGGGATGAAGCCTATTTGATCATGATGGATAATCTTTTTGATGTGTTGTTGCATTCGATTTTAGTGAAGATTTTTGCATCAATGTTCATCATGGATATAGGCCTGAAATTTACTCTTTTAGTTGTCTCTATTTAATTTTTATAGCAGCTGCACCAATTTACATTCCAACCAACAATGAGCAGCGGTTCCCTTTTCTCCATATCCTCAACAACATTTATTCTTTTTCTGATAATAGCCATACTTAGGTGTGAGGTGATATTTCATCCGTTTTTTTTTTTTCTGAAAACAAATATTTTACACATGTATTGGGTGTATGTGAGTATTTGTTACATTCATAGAATGGATAATGATTGTCAGGGTATTTGGTGTATCCATAAGCTTTTTGGTGTGCTGTTGGATTTGTTTTTCCCATATTTTATTGAAGATTATTGCATCAATGTTCATCATGGACATTGGTCTGAAATTTTCTTTTTTAGTTGTGTCTCTGCCATGTTTCGATTTCAGGATGATGTTAGTCTCATAAAATTAGTTAGAGAGGATTCCCTCTTTTTATATTGTTTGGAATAGTTTCACAAGAAATGGTACCAGCTCCTCTTTGTATGTCTGGTAGAATTCCTCTGTGAACCTGTCTGGTCCTGGACTTTTTTTTGGTGTTAGGCTATTAACTGCTGCCTTAACTTCAGTCCTTGAGATTATTACAAACACCTGTATGCATATAAACCAGTAAATCTGAAAGAAATGGATAAATATCCAGACACACCCTCCCAAGATGAAACTAGGAAGAAGTAGAATCCTTGAATAGACCAATATTTTCTTATGTATCCATCTATCAATGGAAACTTAGGTTGATTCCTTATCTTTGCTATTGTGAATAGTGCTATGACAAATATGAGAGTGCAAGTATCCCTATGATATTCAAATGTATATTTCTTTGCATAAATAGCTAGTAGTTTGAGCACTGAATCACATTGCAGTTCTATTTTTAGTTTTTAAAGAAATCTCCATACTGTTTTTCCTAGTGGTTGTACTAATTTACAGTCCCACCAATAGTGTAGGGGAATTCATTTTTCTCTGCATCCTCAACAGAATCTGTTATATTTTGTCTTTGTAAAACATCCATTCTAACCATGTGTATTTGCTCGTTTTCATGGTGCTCACAAAGACTTACCCAAGACTGGGAAGAAAAAGAGGTTTAATTCAACATGCAGTTCCACGTGGCTGGGGAGTTATCAGAATCATGGCAGGAGGTGAAAGGTAGTTCTTACATGGCAGCAGCAAGAGAAAATGAGTAGAAGCAAAAGCAGAAACCCTTGATTAACCCATCAGGTCTTGTGAGACTTATTCACTATCATGACAATAGCATGGGAAAGACAACTTCTATGATTAAATTACTTCCCCTGGGTCCCTCCCACCACACATGGGAATTCTGGGAAATGCAACTCAAGTTGAGATTTGGTTGGGACACAGCCATACCATATCACCAAGGTAAGGTGATATCTCATTGTTGTTTTGATTACATTTCCCTGATGATTAGGAAAGTTGAGAATTTTTTATATCTCTATGAGCCATTTGTGAGTCTTCTTTAGAAATGCCTATTCATGTATTCATGTCTTTTGCTCACTTTTCAATTGGATTATTAGTTTTTCATTATTAAGTTGTTTGAATTCCTTATATATTCTGGATATTAGTCCCTTGTCATATAGTTTGAAAATGTATTTTCACATTCAGTAGGTTATGTTTTTACTCTAATAATTGTTTTCATTTGCTCTTCAGAGCTTTTTAATTTAATATAGTCCCATTGTCTAATTTTTTATAGTTTTCTATGCTTTTAATGTCCTAGCCATGACATCTTTGCTTATACTGATGCCTGAAAGTGGTTTTCCCTACATTTTTTTCTAGTAATTTTATAGTTTTGCGTCTTATCTTTAAGTATTGATTCAATCTTGACCTGATTTTTGTATATGTTGAATGATAAGAGTACTCTTTCATTCTTCTGCATATGAATCTACCATTTCCCAGCATAATTTATTGACAAAGGTATCCATTCTTCTGTATGTTTTTGGTGCATTTATTGAAAATTAGTTGGCTTTAAATATATGGATTTATTTCTGGACTCTCTGTTCTTTCCATTCGTTCATGTGTCTCTTTTTATATCAGTGACAGGCTGTTTTGCTTACTCTAGTGTAGTAACATACTTTGAAGTCAGGTAGTGTCATTCTCAGACTTTGTTCTTTTAGTTAGGATTGCTTTTGCTATCTGGGATGCTTTTTGCTTCCCTACAAATTTAAAGATTGTCTTTTCTAATTCTGAAAAATCATGTTGGTATTTTGAAAGAGATTTCATTGAAACTGGAGATTGGGATAGCATGGCCATTATAATAATATTTATTCTTCTGATCCATGGACACAGAATGTCTTTACATTTTTATCTTCTTCGATTTATTTCATCAGCTTTTTGCAGTTTTACTGGAAGAGATCTTTTACTTCTTCGTTATATTTATTCCTATGTATGTTATTTTGTTTCTTTTTGTAACTATCGTAAATGGTATTGCCTTGTTTACTTTATTGGCATATAAAAAGACTACTGATTTTTGTATGTTAATTTTGTAGCCAGAAACTTCATTGAATTTGTTTACCAGTTCTAAGAGATTTCTGGAGGAATATTTTGGTTTTGCTATACAAAATATTATGTTAGCTGTAAAAAGAAACAATTTGTTTTTCTCTTTTATTTCTTTCTATTGCCTGATTGCTCTGGCTAGGACTTTAATTACTGTGTTGAATAGGAGTGGTGAAAGTGATCATCCTAGATTCATTTTATACCTTAGAGGAAAGATTGTCAGCTTTTTCTCACTTAATATGATATTAGATTTGTGTTTGTCAAATATCACCCTTTTTTATTTTGACTTTTGTTTCTTCTATGCTTAAGTTATTCAGATTTTTTATCATGAAGTGATGTTGAATTTTAGTGAATATTTTCCTCTGCATCAATTGAGATGATCAGATGTTTCTTGTTTGTCATTCTGTTGATGTGCTGCATCACATTTATTGATTTGTGTACGTTGAAACATTCTTACATTCCCTGAGTAAAAATATCACTTGGCCAGGGTGTATTATCTTTTTTATGTGCTGTTGGATTTTGTTTTCTATTATTTTGTTGAGGATTTTTACATTTACATTTATCAGGTATATTGTTTAGTTTTAGTTTTTATTGTTGTTGTGCCCTTGCCTGGTTTTGATATCAGAGTAAATGTGACCTTTTAGAATGAATTAGAGTTCCCTCCTCTACAATTTTTTAAAAATATTATCAGGAGGAATGGTACAAGTTCTTTTTTTAATATGTTCAATAGAATTCAGCTGTGAATCTGTGTGATTCTGGGCTTACTTTGTTGAGAGACTTTTTATTACTGACTCATCCACACTAAGCATTATTAGTCTGTTCAAGCTTTCTGTTTCTTCCTGATTCAATCTTAGTAGGTTGTATATTTAGACAATTTTATAATTTCCTCTAGGTTTTCCAAATACAGTTGTTCTTAAAAGTCTCTGATAATCTTTTGTATTTCTGTGGTATCAGTTGTAATGTCTCCATTTTTATTTCTAATTTTGACTATTTGGATCTTCTCTCTTCTAGATTAGTCTACTTAGTGGTTTATCACTTTTGTTCATCTTTTTGGAGAACTAAATTTTCGTTTTGTTGATATTGTATTGCTTTTTTTGCCTCTATTTTTGTTTAGTTCTGCTCTGCTCTTTATTATTTCTTTCCTTCTGTGAATTTCAGGTTAGATTTGTTTTTGCTTTTCTAGATCCTTGAGGTGCGTTGCTCGGTTGTTTATATGAAATCCTTCCACTTATTTGATGTAGGTGTTAATTGTTACAAATTTCCATTTAAGCGTGGTTTTTGCTGTAACCCATAGAGTTAGGTATTTTGTGTCATTATATAATTACATTTTTTTAATACTCTTTTTGACAGAAATTCTGTTTTATCTTATATAAGTATAGTGACTTCTGTTTGCTTTTAGTTTCAATTTTTGTGAAATATCTTTTTCCATCCCTTTACTACAAGTCTGTAAGAGTCTTTGTAGGTGAAAAACATTTATTGTAGGCAGCATATATTTGGATTGTGTAATTTTAATCCATCATCCTGTCTCTGTCTTTTAAGTGGGGAATTTAATCCGGTTACATTCAATGTTATCACTGATACATGAGGTTTTGTTGCCACTATATTGTTAATTGTTTTGTATGGTTGTTTTTTTTTGTGATTGGGGTTTATTGGTTTCCGGTGGTGGTACCATTTAAGTTCTTACTTTTTCTTATTTCTGTGTCTTGTTTACAGTTAAATTTTGTATTTTTTCGTGTTTTCATTTATAGTAAATGTCTTCCCTTTTTTCCCGGATTTAGGACACTCTTGAGGTTTTCTTGTATGAACAGTTCAGTGGTGATAAATTCTTTCAGTGTTTGGTTGGCTGGTAAAGGCTTTATTTCTCTTTCATTGAGGAAGAATAATTTTGTTAAATACAGTATCCTCAAGTGGCAAGTGTTTTCTTTCAGCACTTTAAATATGTCATCTAATCCTCTCTTGGCCTGTACGTTTTCTGATGATAAATCTGCTGTTAATCTGATGGGAATTTCTTTATAGGTGACTAGATGCTTTTTCTTTTTTTTTTTTTTTTAATTTATTATCCTCTCTTCTTCCTTGACTTTAGGCAATTTGACTATAATGTACCATGAGAAGAACCCTTTTGCATTATATCTGTTTGGGGCTCTCTTAACCTCTTGTCTCTGGATGTCTAAATGTCTTGCTAGACTTGAGAACTTTTCATCTTACTGTTTTGTTAAATTTTATGTTTAACAAAATAGGTTTTCCAATACTATTGTTACTTCTTCATCCTTTGAGACACCCAGAACTCAAATATTGTTTGATTTATAAATATCACAAAGGTTTTGCTTGTTCTTTCTCGTTCCTTTATTTTTTAAATTTTGTCTTTCACATGACCTGTCTTCAAGTTCTGATATTCTTTCTTCTGCTTGATTTAGCCCACTGTTGAAGTTTTCAAATGTATTTTGTACTTAATTCAATGAATTTTTTAGCTCCAACTTTCCTTTTGTTATATAAAATATCTATTTTTTGTTCATATCCTTAATTGCTTTTCTGATTCCTTTCTATTGTTTTTCAGAATCCTGAGCTTCTTTAGAATTAATATTTTGAATTATGTATCTGGGATTTAATGAATATCTTTTAGATTGGGATCTACTGATGGAGATTTATTGTGTTCCTTTGAAAGTGTCAAATTTTCTTTTTTAAATGTTCATGTGTTCTTAAATTTATATTGGTGCATCTGGTGTTACAGATACTTATTACAGTTTTATAAATTTGCTTTCATATGAGAAAACTTTTTCATAAATATGTATCTGCTATGTTGGTTGGATAGAGCATTTTAGTTTTGATTACAGGTGCATGTAATAGTGTAGTCTCTATATGATTTCCTTGGATGTAAGTTGTGACAGTGATATCTTGATTTCCTCACTCTCTTATGCTTTGTTATTATTGGAGGCTTTGTTGAAGTTTTGCTGGGGTCTGAGATGCCAGTGGGGCCAGCCTTTGGGCCTCAGTGGTGGCAATGATAGGTGGAGTGTGTTTGTCCTTGAAGCTCAGAGCAGTGTCTGGTGGCCCTACTTTAGTGGGTCTAGGTAGGCCAATACTTGGGCCTCCAGGTGGATTTCTTGTATGCCAGTAGTGGCAGCAAAGGAGTGGAAATATGAGCAGGTTCTTAGGTTGTGGGCAGTAGGTATGATGTTTGTGATGGCAGTAGCAGTGGTGGGGCAACCTTTTGGAAACCAGTGGTCTGAAATGGTGTTAGTGGTGGCTATGATGGGTTGGATGGGCCGTTTTCTTGGCCTACAGGTGGCACATGTAGGTGGATGCCATCGGTGGTGGTATTGGGAGGTTGAGTCAGCCTGATCTCAGAACCCAGAAGCAATGTTCAGGTGCCCAAAGTAACAAATTGGGATGGACAACCCTCAAGCCTCTTGATGGTGTGTTTGATACTGGAGGAATAGGGTCAGGCCAGTGGGCCTCTCTTCAGGCCCCGGGTAATTTATTCATGCACTAGCTGTGACAGGCAGGGGCAGCATGGTCTCAAGGTTATGGCAAATTGTTCAGGTGGGGGCAGTGGTGGTTGCATTGTGGGCTTGCCACTGGGAAAGATGAGACCACACTAGTGAGAACAGCATAGGCAGGAAGCTGGGGGGTGTGTGACTAGCTCACACCTTGGTACTATGGCAGATTATATCAGCAATAGTAGTGGGATTTGTTTTGGGGGTACATTTTTGGGATCTTAATTTACCTTTCTTTGATGATTACTGATGTTGAACACATTTATATACATATATTTGGCCATTTGTATATCTTCTTTGGAGAAGTACCTATTCAGCTGCTTTGCCCATTATATAGTGGGGTAATTTATTAATTTGCTATTAAACTGTTCCTTATATGTTTTGCATGTTAACCCTTAAATGAGTTACTTATATGTTTTGGATATTAACCCATTGTCAGATATATGGTCTGCAAATTTATTTTTTAAAGAAAGAGGTTTAATTGGTACATGGTTCTGTGGGCTCTACAGGAAGCAGGGTACTGTCATCTACTTGACTTCTAGGGAGGTCTGAGAAAACTTTCAATGATGGTGGAAGGCAAAGGGAGAGCAGGCATATCACATGATGAGAACAGGAGCAAGCAAGATAGTGCAGGAGGTGACATACATTTTTAAATAATCAGATCTCATGTCAGCTCAGAGTGAGAACTCATTTATCACCAAGGGTTCAGCCCAAGCCATTCATGAGGGATCCACCCCTATGATGCAAAGAGCTCCAGGTCCCACCTGCAACACTGCAAATTATATTTCAATATGAGATTTGGGTAGGAACAAATATCCAAACTATATCAAACAGCTCTTTCTGTATTTTAACCTTTTTATACTCTTCTGAATTCTATATAATTTTTAATGAGAATGTTGATCTTTGTAATTATTATAGATATTGTTCTGTATTATTCCGTTTTGCACTTTTATTAATAGGCTTCATAAAATGGATTGAAAATATTTTCTCTTCCTTTATTTCTTAAGATATGATTGATGTCCATTCTTCCTCAAATGTTTGGTAGAATTTTTAATTAAAATTACGTAGGCCTATGGTTACTTTTTGGGAGTTTTTAAAATATAAATTCAAATCTCTTAAGAGTTATAGAGCTAATAAAATTATCTCTTTTGTATTAGATATGTAGTGGTATTTTTGTTGTCAAAGGGATTGACTCATTTCATCTAATTCTTAAATTTAGGTGTGTAGAGTTTCTAATATGTGTTTTTTTGGTTTTGTTTTTTTTTGGTTTTGTTTTTTTGGTTGTGCTGATGTCTGTGGGTTGTATAGTAATATTCCTGTCTCAGTCCTGATGTTGATAATTTGTCTCTAATCTCTTTTTTACTTCATCTTGCTAGAACTTTATCAATTTTATTATTCTTATTTAAACAACCACATTTTAATTTCATTAATTTTCTTGATCATTCTTTTAATCATATTTATTTTTTCTATAATTATTATATTATTTCTTGTCTTCCTTTTGTCCTTTGCTTATTTTGCTCTTGGCTTTCTAGGTTTTTGATGTGGGATCTTAGATTAATATTGTGAAACTTTTTTTCCTGTCAAATGTACCCTTTTATATGTGATCAATCCACATATAATAAAAGTGTATGTACTAAAATGAGAGAACAAACGAACAAATTTATGTTAGAAAAATAAATAGTTTTATTATAAATTATCAAGCCCACTGCATTAGTAATTTCATCAAATTTAAATAAACAAAAATATACATGCACATGAATAAGATTATCATAATAGATTTTTTGAAAAAAAAATGCTGTTTCCAAATGACAGATCTTAAATGTAATATATAAAGTTAAAATTAAAATATAAAAATTCATGATGTTCAAATATATATATATGTATATAAATATATATATACTGAATAAATATATATATATAATCTGTAGAGTATATATCCTTGGTTTGATATGATAAGAATGGCACTTAAATCAGTTGTCTTTCTATGAAAAAATGCATAAGTCTAATTATGAAAAAAAAAGTCAGACATATGGGAGGTAAGGGATACCTAAAAATGCCCTAACAATATTTTTCAAAACTGAGAGGGTTAAAATCAAGAACAAACTGAGATACTGTCATATTCAGGAAAGACCAAGAGAGGTATGATGACTAAATGTAATTTGGTATTCTTGATTGGGACTGTAGTACAGAAAAGGTACATTAGTTAAAAGATAAGGGAATCTGAATAAAATATAAACATTAGTTAATGGTAATGTGTCAATAGTTGTTTATTAATTGTGGAAAAACTATCACACAAATGGAAGAGGTTAATAGGGTAACTTAGGTTTATGAAAACTCTCTGAATTATCTTGAACTTTTTTGTAAATCTAAATTTATTCTAAAATAGAAAGTTTAGTATAAAAAAAACAAAAAAACTAGTATATTTATATTTATAGACTAAAGCAACTTCATCTTGAATGCTAACCTGCAATTTTAACTTCTGATTAACCCCAATTTGGGGAATGCCTCTACGATTTTTATGCTAACTATTGTTCCTTGTATAAGAGCATGTACATACTATAAATCTTTAGGCCAAAACAACCTTGACCATAAATCTTGTCTTTAGGTAGATTTATATAGTATTCTTGTTTTTCTCTGCAACTGTCCTAAAGATACCTTATCTGTAATGTATAAGCCCAGGGTCTAGGGTCTAATGGCACACTACTATCTTGTCTCATAGCCACCTGAGATACAGACATAGTTTCTGTTTGTTAGTCACTACTAAATGTTTCTTTTTAAGAAATTAAATTTGTTAGTTTATTTCTTCAACTTCTCAGCTTCTCTGAACTTTAGGGACAGATTTGCATAAGCCTTCCAATGCTGGAAAACTGTACAAATGTTTGAACAAAGTAGACTCCAGATAAATTACATTATATATATACACACACACACACACAGACACACACAAAGATTCTACTATTAAAATTTGTGCATTATATTGAGATTTATGAGGATTAGAGATAGAAGGTGATGATGAGGAAGAGGAGGAGGAGAAGAAAAAGAAGAAGGAAGAGATAACTGAATAGGAGAAGAAGAAGAAAAAAGACAATAGCAAGATCATCCTTAATAAGATAAGCAAAGAAATGCAAATTATGAAACACATAGGACATGCATATAATAAAATTAACCAATATAAACTTATTTATAAATGTAAAAATTATCTCAATATTGAAAAACTTCCCTTTTTTATCACATGCAAATAGAATATCTTCCAAAACTGTCAGCATAATTAATCTAATACATTTCAAATAATAAAACATGTTTTCTGACCACAGTGGAATATGGTTAGAAGCACTGAAATCACTAAAGTTTAAAAATTAAAGACTGTACTAAAAGATACATCCATTATATGGGCAAAATAATGTAAATTATGAAATACTTTGTATGGAAGAGATGTTAATAAGTATATATCATAAAAGTTAATAAAATTCAACTTAAGATATAATCACATTTGTATTCTCAAATACATATATGGAAAAAAGGAGACATGATCATCTGATTAGTCATTTTAGAAATTAGAAAAAGAAGTGCATACTAAACCTACAATGGTAGATGAAATGGAAACATGAAGATAAGAACAGGTAAGATATTAGTGAATCAGGAAACAAATGAACAGAGACAAATTAATAAGGTCAATTTGATTTTTAGAAAGACTAATATAAAAACAGAATTAATAACAAGTGGAGAGAGAACAAATTCCCAGAATCAGTGAATCTAACTGAGATTCAATATCATATGAACCTCTACTTTTTTGGTTCCACCAAACATTTTATATTGTCAATATCAAAAGTTACCCCTGTATTCTTTATGTGCCCAGTAACATAAATTTTTAATTATTTTTACATATTTTTTAAGAATTGTAGGAAACACAAAGTGGTTTTAAAAAACAAAAAGTGCAATTATACTTGCTTCTATATTTTCTCACGCAATTATCTATACCTGTAATTTTTATTTCTTTGTATAGATTGGTTTCTCTCTTGTGTCCTTTCATTTTAACCTTAAAAACTACCTTAAGCATTTTTTGTAGGGCAATTTTAATGTTAACAAATCTCCTCAGATTTTATCTGAGACTATTTTAATTTAGCCTTCATTGTAAAGTATAGTTTTGCTGAATAGGGAATTCTTGGTTGACAGTTTTATTTTCATTGACCACTTAAAAAAATTTTTTTTAAAGTGTTTTGGAGATGAGATCTTGGTATGTTACACAGAATATTGTTGAATTCCTGGCCTCTTGAGTAGCTGCTGAGATTACAGGTATGAGCCACTGTGGCTGGCCGCATTCAGTGCTTTGAATATGCCATCCCACTCACTCTGGTCTCAATGGATTCAAATTAGAAATAACTTCTTAATCTTATTAAGGATGCCTAGTAGGTGATGAGTCATTTCTTTCTTGCTGCTCTCAGGATTCTCTTTGTCTTTCAAAAGTTTTGTTACAGTGTGTCTTAGTGTAGATCTTTTTGAGCTTATTCTACTTAAAGTTTTGAGCTTTTTGAATGTGTAGATTAATGTCTTCTATCAAATTTGAATCATTTTTAGTCATTTTTTATGAAAATATTATTTCCTTCTTCCCTTGCTGTTTAGGACTCTCAAATATGCATATTGGTCTAGTTGATTATGTTCTTTAGGCATAAGTTCTTTAGGCTCTGTTTTCTCTTCACTTTAAAAAAATTCTTTTTCTGTTGTGCTCAGACTTGATAATTACAATTGTTGTATATTCAAATTCAAATTATTCCTCTTCCCTGCTCGAAGCTTCTGTTGAACCCCAAGTAATATTTTAATTTCAGTTATTTTACTTTTCAGCTCCAGAATTTGTTTGCTTCCTTTTAAAGAATTCTTTATCTGTATCAATATTCTTATTTTGTGTATTTTGTATAATTGTCCTGGTTTTCTTAGTTCTTTATCTATGGTTTCCTTTAGCTTTTTAAGCATATTAAAGAAAATTTATTTAAAGTCTATGTCAGTAATTCTAATGTCTAACCCTCCTCAGGGATGATTTCTCTCCATTTATACATTTTGTTTCTTTTAATGAGTCATAGTCTCCTATTTCTTTGAATACCTTATACTTTTTTGTTGTTATTGTAAACAAAACATTTAGATATTATAATGTGTTATCTCTAAAAATATATTCTCCGTCAAATTAATAAAGATATTAGCAAAATCACTTGTTTAGAAGGTTAATATAAATAAAATAATTGTGTTCTTTTTATCCCAGTAACAAATAACTATATTACATTTAAGAAATGATTCCTTCTAGAATATCAAAATTTTTAGACACCTACAAAGAAAACTAACAAATGACATGTAAGACATCTCTTCCAAATTATAAGATGATATTGACATAATTTTTTAAAGATGTAACTAAATAAAATATTATGCCATCTTTCTTAAATTATAACATTCCATATTATGAATATATCAATTGTTATAATATATATAGATTTGAGGCAAATCCAATTATTATTGAGTATCATTTTTATTTTCTTGCTAAAAAACGCCAACCATACCAAAATTTACTCAAGGAGAAATAGAAAATACAGTGATATATTATTTACATAATATAATCATATAATATTAAAAGACTTCACACAAAAATCTTGGATAAAGGTTTCTAGATTTGATCATTTTATTTAACTGTTAAATAAAATGTTAATTATAATCCATCTGTAATTAAGACAGGTGTTATGGTACTGGCATAACAACCAATATTATAATGAAGCAGAAGAGAGAGTCTAGATACAGATTCATACTCACATGTACATTCACTTAAATTAAAGCCAAGGTGCTATTTCAGTACAGGAGAGATGGTTTTTCTAGAAAGGGTGCTTAATTACTTAAATATCTACATGAAAAATGTGAAACATGACCTCTGCATCATATACCAGATTAATTAATTCTAAATGAATTTTTAAAATAATTATAAAAATTAAAATAATACTACTTTCTGAAGCATTATTTATGTAGAAAAATATTCATGAATTTGGGACATAAATGTAATTTGTTAAGCACCCATGAAAGAGCATTAAATATAAAGATTGATATACAAGAATAAATTAAAAGTGGAACTTCTCTTCATGAAGACACTATTAAGAAGGATAAAGGAAAGCCAAGCACAGTGGCTTGTGCCTATAATCCAGGAGTTTGAGATCAGCCTGGGTGACATAGCAAGACCCTATCTCAAAAAAAGTGTTAGAAGAAAGTAAAATTGATTGCTACCAATGTAAAATAATATGTTTATAATATTTAGATGCTTGTTATTCGTAGATAGTACTCCTGGAAATTAATGTTTTAAAAATTGGGAAATGTCCTACTTTATGCAATTTTTTTATGTGTTACACTTCACTAAAACACAAGTAAATAAATAAAGGCTAGAAAGGGAAAAAATTTAAACATCTGGGTGAAAGGTAATTAAAATATGAATTGTTTATTCTGTGAATGATACACTGAATGGGATTGATGTTAAAGTGGGAGCCACATACAAGAGATGATGGTAATGAGACCTTAACTGATCATAGAAGGGATGGCAAGACACTAACAGGTGTAAAATTTCCACAGAGCTTGTACTGAATTCTATGACAGCCCAAGGAGTCAAGATGTTCCTTTCTTTTAGTCCTAACTGTCAAATACTGGGTATGCCCAGCTAAAAGAAAATAATACTGTTTGCAGAGAAAAAAGATTGGTACTTTTTGAACCTCTTTGTTTGTAGGCATATTGAAAGAAACATTGATATATTTAACAGTCCTTGAAAGTTAAATAAATGGAACATGCTAATTTATATATAAATTGCCACTAGAGAGTTAATAGATTATTTCTATAATTTTTTTGGGTGGGGTGGGGAACTCAGTGCCTGAAGTTCATCTTTATAAAGAAAAAGTTAAATACTGACCTATTTATTCATGAATATATTATTCTTTTGATTATTCTTTAGTCTCACCTTGGATAATAGTCACAGAAAAATATTAAGATAAGTGATGTATAACAATTTTTCCTGTATTTTTTAAGCTACTTAGACGAAAAAAATGGAAGACTGACATTGTGATTTTATAAATATCAGTTTTTATGAAAAATTTTCTCATTTAGATGTTAGTACTATATGGAGAATATGGTAAGGTCAGGCCTAAAAATCTTGGTATCTCAGAATCTGTATTATATAACAGTGTTTACATAAAATGTTGCAGTATTTAAGCAAATTATTTAAAATTCACTTATACTTTTTTTCTGATACTAAAACTACAGAATTACTCTAAATCTCTAAATGCGAGGCTGCTTTAAATCAGTAATGAATAATACTATATGCAACAGCGGCAATTTTAGGTACTTTCATGATAGTTGATTACACGTAGTTCTTCTAATTTTTGCAGGAATCCCAAGAAGTTATTTTCCATTTCTTCTCATTTTTGGGAGCATTATTCAATGATTTTTTTTTTAATTTTTAAATAATTTCCTAATAAATTCTTACTTTTATTGTGATATCATTGTTATTTTAATTTATTTTTAAAAAGAGAATGAGTATTCTTCTGGTTGCTTCTATGTGGGTTAAATCAGTTGAGAATACTTAATCTGAAGATGTAGCAGATGGAGACACATGCTAAGTAACTAGAGAAGAAACATGTGCAAAAGTTGACAAGGCCATTTGGAAGACTCAATACTTGTATTGTATGTAAGATTAGTTTTACCTATAAAGACGTCTCACTCTAAAAGCAAATTTATTCATGTATTTTCCTCTGCTAAAATTATACTTTACTACAGTAAATTAAATTTTTATTTTTTAAATTATATTTATTGCATTAAAAAATGAGAATCCCAGAAAGTCACAGGATTATGATCCAGAAGCAAATTATGGCCATGTGTCTTTGTAACAGCCTGGAAAGAAATAAAAACAGATTACTTTCTTCAGAGCACTGGCTTAAAACCCTGCCTGAAATTTAAAATCAGTGGGGAGGTTTAAAAAAATACCCATGGTTTGGCCCACCTCAGGAAAATTATATTAGATCTCCTGTTCGTGGAGTCCAGTCATCATATTCTTTCTAAAATATTCTAGGTGAGTCTAATGTGCATGTCAGATTAGTCTGTTTTAATTTTTTTTTTCTTAGAATAGTTAATAATTGTATTGGTATGGAAAACAGCAGGCTGATAATATTTGTTACTGTTTTCTATAAATTTCTAAAAAAGAGCTCCTTAAATTTGTGAAGAAAAATAAATAAAATTAGAGTTAAGAAAAGGTGTTATATTTTTAAAATCCTTAACATTCAAGCACAACGTCAGTCAATTCACTATCATAGAAGCAATCAGAGACACCCAAAATAATGTCTCTTTAAAAAACAGACATGAATGAAGATTTATACAAAGTAATAGGAATTTTTAAGTGAATTACAAAGAATGCTGTTAGGTATTTCTTCCAAAAAAATGAATTAAAAAGATATTTTTGACATTTAGGTAAATGACTAGGCATGTTATTGGTTTCATTAAAAAAGAAATCATGCTAGTTCAACATCGTTTCCATATTAGAGAGTTTCTAAATTGGTGGATTTAGAAAAATTTAAAATGTTAGGTATAATATTTTTGAGAAATATGGTAAGTTTTTGTTTATGTCTTTGTTATTGTTGAGATTAAAAAGTTCTATATGAACTAGATGCTGGTAAAATTGATCCTGTTAATACTGATTTAAAAGACCTATTTAAATGGTGCTGATTAATGGCTCAGTGCCAGTTTAGAGAAAAGTTTTAAAATTGGTGTTTGTAATATTTTTGTATTTGTTCTGGACATATCATTATAAATGACCTAGATTGGGAAGGCAAATATATAGTTGTTAAGTTTGCTAATAATGTAATTCAAAAAATTATAATGCTTTATTGAATAAAAATACATGTATGATATAATCTCTTAAGCAGCTCCACAGCTAAAGAAAGACATACAGAAGAAGGTAAATGATTTCAACACAGAAAAAAATACTATAGTGGAGATTTGCTGTTATTGGTAGAGTGCATAATAGAGACACCTAAATCAGATTTTGGGACTGGTTAGGGAAGATTTCTAAGTGAGACTGTAATACTATCTTGTAGGTAAAAACTAAACTAGTACGAAAATTACAGATACATAAAGGCAAACAGCATAGAAAACACTAAAGTAGGAAGCTTCAGGTAGCCAGAATGGTAGAAGCTGAAAAATGTTCCATGCCATGTAAAATATTGTAACATTTGTACGTTTCCCAAAATTATTGAGTAGTCACCCAAGAATTTTTAAATGGGAAGAAGGTAGAAAACTAAAAATGTTTCACAGATAAGACACAATTGATCCTGAGCTTTAAAGAAAGTGCCAGTTTTAGAACAAGCAGAGAATGAAGAAAGTAACTCCCAGGCTGTAGAAATGGTTGTCAGCAAATATAGATACATTAGACTGTATACTTTTTAAGTAAAAAAAAGAAAAAGAAAAAAAAAGTTCATACTATTTGACTATAATTGAGAGTTCTTTCAGATCAGCTGGAGTTTAGCTAGAGAATTTGAGTATTAAAAATGCCTTTCAGTAAGAATGTGATGATTCACATGGCAGTTCTGAACTCTTTCTTTATTTTCTTGAACCAGACTCTGGAAAAATCCAGTTCCATTGGAGAATATGGTTAAGAATGACACAGTGGTGCTTTTAGTACATAACAGTTCAACCTACAGCCTAGGAAAGCATTGATAGGTTTAGAAGATATGTGTAAAAACTGAAATTGAGTCTTGTGTTCATGGACGTTTTTGCTGAAAAGATAACTATACATTTTATGAGATTCTGAAAAAAGGCATATAAACTCAAAAGATTAAAAATGTCCCCTTTTAGAGAGAGATGGTTGTCCCAAATACAGAGTATTATAAGTTACAGTTGCTTCCTATAGAATGTGCCTTTTGTAACAGTGTTCAATGAAATTAAAATTGAATTTGATTATATAGCATTCTGGATACCAGATGATACTGTGAACTTTCTATTCAGAATATTGGAGAGCTGTTTAAAGGCTTTTAAAAAAAAATTGACATGTACAAAACAGTTTTAAATAAAAACTAGAGATTCAATTGTAGAATCAATGAAATTAGAGATTTTTAGAGTGGGATTCTTTTAAAATGCATTTACATGCTTTCTGATGGATTATTTGTACTTTTCTTAATGATTAGTAAAAGTTCCTTCAACAACAGATGGAAATGTTTCCCCTACTGGCTTTTTGTTATTTATGATTTTGTAGAACTTCCACCTTTTTTCATGGAGTGACCAGCTTGAACAAAATACTTGCTGACTTGACTTGGCCAAACTTTAGTCAACCTTCTCCCCTTGCTATAAGCGCCTGAACCTTGACCCATCTTTGAGGTTAAGAAGGCATGGAGACATGGAAAATCCCCTCTTTATAGCCCCTTCAAGAATTGGCAGGCCTCAGAGAAAGACCTGCCTAAACAGTTTCCTTGTCATGCCACATACTCAGCCCATTTTTCAACAACCAGTACTTTTTAACTTGTTTACTTTTTGCCATAAAAGAAATATCCTTTTGAAAGAGTAGAAAAAGTGGCAGATAGTGATATGGGAGGGGGACAGGAAAGTGTTGGATAGAAAAGGGCAGGTCCTTGGGTAGGGTTCCAGCCATGGGCCTGTGCCCACGGACCTAGGTGAAGACAGGCATTTCTGTTTTCCTGCCCAAATGTTGCATTTCCCAAGACCACCCTGGGCTGCCATGCCCCACTCCTGTACCTATAAAAACCTCAAGAACCCTAGCACATGCATGCATGCCCACACACACACAAACACATACACACACACACACATGCAGCTAGATATCTAAAGGAATGTACAAGCATAAGAGCACGCTGGTAGATACTGGCATGCCGGCAGGCCATTGACCAGCAGAACGATTTGGAGTTTGGCCAGGGCAGTCAGAGGGGAGCCCAGCTGCTGAGCAGCCTAACTCTAGGGGAAAACCACTTACCCACTCCATCTGTCTTCTGGCTCCCCCATCTGCTGAGAGCTACTTCCACTCAACCCGGATACAGAAAGCCCTCTGTCCTTGCAATAAGGCAGGGAGTCTAACTGAGCTGACTAACACAAACAGCTTACAGTGGCTAAACTGAAAGAACCCACGGTAACACACGCCCACTGGGACTTCAGCTGTAAACACTCACCCCTAGACACTGCCATGGGGTCAGAGCCCCCAGACCTGCCCATCTGCATGCTGCCTCTAGAAGTTTGAGCAGTAGGGTACCAAAGAAGCAAGCCACAGCTCCATCATGCATCCTGCAAGGGGGATAAGGGAATTTTTCTCATTTCAGCAGAAGGAAAGACTAACTTGTGTCTCCCACTAGGACAGGCAGAGCAGCATGTGGAGACTCAATGTGAACTTTAGCTCTAAGAACTGCTGCAGGAACATACCTGGAAAACTGAGAGGATCCATAGACCCTTTGAAGGAAGTAGCTTGCTATGGCTCCATGAGACAGCCAAAATCTGTGACTGCCCAAAGTGTTAGACGAGAAGCATCCACTCCTTAACATACATCCTCACTGGGGAACCTGAAGGTCCAGATAATGGGAGAAGGATTTGACCTCACCTGGAGCTTAGATGAATTTAGAGAGCCAGGGAAAGGATATGGGTAGAGGAAGCAGTGGGAAGAGCCCTGTGGATACTCTAGGTCTCCGGGAAGCCATTCCTGACTTCGTCTTGCAGGGGTCCTTGGGGAGGACTGCCAGTGGAATTTGGGAATAACCATAGAGAGAAGGAACTTCCAGCTGAACTTTTTAACAGTTTTTACCAAATGCAAAATTCCCTATATAGAATCCAGCGGAGGGGGTGAATGGAAAATGCATATATAAGCACAGACACCATGGCATGTGGGGAGGTACAAAGTCTGAGTGCCCTTCTTGCTTTCTCAGCAGGGAGGATTGTAGTCTGGGGCAAGTTCTCAGCCCTTCTCAACCTCTGCCTGGACATGGTCAGGGAGCATAGTGGGAAAGAGACTAGCCTTTAAAGCTGCATAGGAGCAGGGTGAGGCACATCACTGCCAGCTTTCTCCAACTTCCCTGGCAACATGTATGACACAGGACAGGCATCCATAAATCCCCTGGGAACATAATTCGATCTGCCCACCTGAGAACCACACCCCATCCCCACAGCAGCTCCAGCAAACCATGCCCAAGGAGCCTCTGAGCTCAGATATGCCTAATCCTGCCCCCACCTGATGGTATTTCTCTGCCTGCCCTCATGGCCAAAGACAAAGGACATAGTCTCTTGGGAGTTCTATGGCCTTACCCACTAGCTGAGAAACCTGAATACTTCTCCAGGTGACCCTAGGGTAAGCTTGTATCCTCCCTATACTACCACAGCTGATGCTGTTATAAAAGCCCCACCTCTTGGCTGGAAGCCAACCAACACAAAACCAGCACACTAAACAAAACTACAACCAAGGACCCTCACAGAGTCCACTTCACTCCCCTGCTGTCATCAATGGAGCAATACTGGAATCCAGGTCTGAAAGATCTGAAGATGAATCACATCCCAGGACTTTTTGCAGACACTCTGCAGTACCAGCCCAGAGCCTGGTAGCCTCTCTGGGTGGCTAGATCCAGAAGAGCAATAACAATCTGCAGTTTGGTTCTTAGGAAGCCCTATCCCTAGGAGAAGGGAAAGAGTACCACATGTTTATAAATCCTAGGATTGGAAAATTCTTCTTATTGCAAGTCTTCTAAAATAATATTGCCTTTTAAGTCCAGATTTGTTATTATTTGATGGTGGTTCTAGCTGCATTTTCCTTTATAGGTAATATTTCTCTTTAGTTTTATGATGCTATCATTGTGGGAAATGATATTGCTTATAAAGAATTTCTAATCAACATGTATTACTATTTTATGGTATCAATTTTTATTATAGTTAATTTGTTATGTATAGCTAATTATGTATAGCTAATTAGCTAAACATTTTTGTCACTAAATCTAGCTAATGAATAGATTTAACATCTTTGGAGCAGTCATCTTTTCACAACTGATATGAAAAACTACCCACATCAAAGAATATGCACATATTCATACACATTTTAAACTTCTACTTCTGAGTTTTCTCTCCTATTGTTATTTGGCCTTTGACCATGACCACTCTATTTTGATCATCATAGTTTTATAGTCTATTTTAATATCTGAGGGTTGTTATAATGTTTTCTTTATTTTCAGTATTTTCTTGACTCTTCCATCACTTCTCTCATATTTTTAAGAAATCTTTGTTGATCTTCTGAACAGTTTGTACATCTTTGAATGTGAGGAAATCCATTAGCTTGATACTTAATACTTGTTTTAGTTTAATTTTTCTATTATCTCTTCATTGTTTATTAGTATGCTAAAAGTGAAGATCTAAATAATATACTTCTATGTACCCAGTTCAGTGAGTCAGTTGGGTAGAAGGTGGATCTGAGAACACAGGCCCCAGTGTAGTAGAGTCCTCCTAGAAAAAATAAAAGAAAGAAAAAGAAAAAAGAAGAAAAGAAAGAAAGAAAGAAAGAAAGAAAGAAAGAAAGAAAGAAAGAAAGAAAGAAAGAAAGAAAGAAAAAGAACAACACCAACAAAAATCTTCTTTTCAATTGTATTACCATTTGAGTGGAACAAGGTGATTGTAGGAGCAAGCTCACCATATCTAATATTATTATATAGCTGAGCCTTTGCTCTAGGTTTCCCTTTTAGTGTGATCAACTGCCTTCCTGAATGTTGTAGTGGACTATATCTCATGACCTAGACTGATTTCTAATAATCACCTTTTTCAGTTAGAGCATCTAGAAGGAAGATTCTAAGAATATATATTTTACTTTATTCCAATAATTTCTTTCAAAGACACAATATGTGATTCAGTTCTCTTTGTCTTAATGGAAATATATCTAATATCTAACTAATAAAAGCATATTTAACTTATCTAGGGGAAATATATTCAGATTTGTTAAGTATTCATAACAATTTCCTCTAGTTTCTAGTACTAAATCACACATTCTATTATTTTAACCATTTGTCATTATAAGAAGGATTATTTGCTTTGGTGAAGAAGAAGAGGAGGAGGACAGTATTCGGTAAACTGGTACTAATCTGGATGGAAGGTACAAAAATGAAACACTGATATATTTTTAACTTAAACAGATTGAATATTTTAATATAGCTTAGAAACATTTGAGTATATTATCCACTAATGTTTTTCTTTTATAAGATCGCAAATGTACATGCAATATATTTGCCAATAAGATTAGAAAATTTGAACTTAAAAATAAAAACTCTCACTAAAGTCTTGATGTGAAAAAAGACATTTAAATTTGAAGATAAGTTTTGCTTTTGTATCAATAGTATTATAATTTTATACTGCTCTTCACTGTCAGACGTATTTGGAAATTATATACATATTCATTTCAGTAATAGAAATCATATTTGCTGGAATTTAAAACAGTTACATACAACTAACTTAATACAAAATAATTCATGATTTTAATACAGGCATGTTATTCAATAAAACACAATATCACTTACCGCAGGGCTGTAACTTTTATAGCTTCCATGGGTTAATTGCATTATAGGCAGCAATTCAAGGCTATGTGTTGTAATCCATGGAAGCATGGTCAGCTCATCATCTGGAGCTCATGATCAAAAAAACATTATTTTCTTAATTGAGATACCTACTGTTTGGAATAAAATTGTTATATATGTTATGTAGCAGATAATTATATTTCCCTTTCTTTAGGTGTGATATGAATATTTAAATAATCAGACTTTCAAGGCCACACACTATGATTGATATATTGCTAAGAAAGGAGTGAGGGCTCTTTAACTATTTCTCACAATGATATGCAGTCTACCAGCAACAGTGAGTTTTCCCAAACATTATTATTTGTTTTTTATTTGCTTGTTTTGTTTTTGAGACAGAGTCATGCTTTGTCACCCAAGCTGGAGTGCAGTGGTACAGTCTTGGCTCACTGCAGCCTCTGCTTCCAAGGTTCAAGTGATTCTCATACCTCAGCCTCCTGAGTAGCTGGAATCATAGGCATGTGCCACTATGCCCAGCTAATTTTTGTGTTTATAGTAGAGTTTCACCATGTTGGCCATGCTCGTCTTGAACTTATGACCTCAAGTGATCCCCCAACCTTGGCCTCCCAAAGTGCTGGGATTACAGGCATGAGTCACCTCGCTGTGCCCCAAACATTATTTTTTAGGGATCAAAAGTATGTATAAATTGATGTATAGAAAGTATTAGCAAACTATTGTCCAGCCACTAGAGATGATGGTTACCTGATCTTGAATTGATAGTTACCTTGTGGTCCAGATATACATATTCAGGCGAAAAAGCCTCAGGGAAACTTGCCTTTAACTTACACAGGAAAATTCTACTTATTACGCATTCATTATTCTTTTTAGATGATGTTTTTAAATATAAAAATAGATAACATATCACATGTTTATAAGATTTATTCCCCCATTTGATAGCAAAAAAATATGTATACACATTTCTTCTTTTTAAAATTACAGCAATTTTAAGGTTAGCTACTCTCATGTTTTTTCTTCGTTATGCCCCTTTACAAGCAGCAGCATGCATTAGTGCTTATAGAGGTAATGATCTTAAAGTCACTCTCAAGAATTTTAAAACACAAAATGAAACCCATTAGAGCTCAGTAGCAGTTCGTTTTACACAACAATGTAAGTACTGATGCTCCTAAGTGCACAGCCTATACAGCATAGCTCAGAACATTTCATCATACCAGAAGGACAAACTCTTAATTATACTACATAATTATAATGTTTTCCCATTCTTTCTGAAGTTGGAGTTTCTGATGTCCCTTTAAGGTGTATCATATAAGTATAACTGAATTTTTAGAAAGAAACAATAAAAATGTCTTGGTAGGACATATTTTTTCTTCTGTTTTTAAAAGGATTAACCAAGCTGTGGTTAGAAAGCTCTTAAAAAATATTCTCTTAAATAAAACGAATATTTGATTTTCTCTTAGGTATTCCGTGGTGGCTAATGACACTTTCCTTTTTCAACACAAAGTTTGCCATGATAGAGGAATTTTTCTTTTAAGCATGTTTATAACCAATGAACTATTAATTGTATCATTTCATCTCTTCTCAAGTGCCACTTTTGCTTGTTACATAAGAAATAGAATAGATAACTGACATCAGGGTGTTTTACTTTTCACTTCAAAGTAGATCTGTAAGAATATTTATCTTTGTTTACATAAAGATAAACTAGTGAAATATGCTGATTTCCTTCTGTGTTAGTTTAAAATAGTTTTTGAACTTATATTGGAGAAATACATATGTTAGCTGTATTAAGCCTCAAAGTAACAAATCATCATTCTTTTCCTAAATTTAAAGCAGTCTACTATATATTTTAAGTTTTTTTCTTTTTTATTATTATATTTTAAGTTTGGGGGTACATGTGCAGAATGTGCAGGTTTATTACATAGGTATACAGGTGCCATAGTGGTTTGCTGCATCCATCACCTCATCATCTACATTAGGTATTTCTCCTAATGCTATCCCTCCCCTATCCTCCCACTCCCTGCTATCCCTCCTCTAGCCCCCACCCCTCAACAGGCCCCAGTATGTGATGTTCCCCTCTCTGTGTCCATGTGTTCTCATTGTTCAACACCCACTTATGAGTGAGAACAAGCAGTGTTTGGTTTTATGTTCTTGTGTCAGTTTGCTGAGAATGATGGTTTCCAGCTTCATCTATGTCCCAGCAAAGGACATGAACTCATCCTTTTTAATGGCTACATAGTATTCCATGGTGTATATGTGCCACATTTTCTTTATCCAGTCTATCACTGATGGGCATTTGGATTGGTACCAAGTCTTTTCTATTTTGAACAGTGTTACAATAAACATATGTCTGCATATGTCTTTATAATAGAATGATATCTAATCCTTTGGGTATATACCCAGTAATGGGATTGCTAGGTCAAATGATATTTCTGGTTCTAGATCCTTGAGGAATTGCCACACTGTCTTCCACAATGGTTGAACTAATTTACACTCCCACTAACACTGTAAAAGCATTCCTATTTCTCCACATCGTCTCTAGCATGTTTTAATGATTGCCATTCTAAATGGCATGAGATGGTATCTCAGTGTGGGTTTGATCTGCATTTCTTTAATGACCAGTGATGATGAGCTTTTTTTGATATGTTTCTTGGCTGCATAAATGTATTCTTTTGAGAAGTGTCTGTTTATTTTCTTCGCCCATTTTTTATGAGGTTGTTTTTCTCTTGTAAATTTGTTTAACTTCTCTGTAGATTCTGGATATTAGCCCTTTGTTAGATAGGTAGATTGCAAAAAATTTTTCTCATGAGAGTTTACTTTGCTGTGCAGAAGCTCTTTGGTTTAATTAGATCCCATTTGTCTGTTTTGACTTTTGTTGCTATTGTATTTGGTGTTTTAGTCATGAAGTCCTTTCCCATGCCTATGTCCTAAATGATATTGTCTAGGTTTACTTCTAGGATTTTTATGGTGTTAGGTCTTATGTTTAAATCTTTAATCCACCTGGAGTTAATTTTTGTATAAGGTATAAGGAAGGGATCCAGTTTCAGCTTTCTGCTTATGGCTAGCCAGTTTTCCCAACATCATTTATTAAATAGGAAATCCTTTCCCCATTGCTTATTTTTGTCAGGTTTGTCAAAGATCAGATAGTTGTAGAAGTATGACTTTATTTCTGAGGCCTCTGTTCTGTTCCATTGGTTTATATCTCTGTTTTGGTACCAATACCATGCTGTTTTGTTTACTGTAGCCTTGTAGTATACTTCGAACTCAGGTAGCATGATGCCTCCAGCTTTGTTTTTTTTCTTAAGATTGTCATGGTTATGGGGCTCTTTTTTGGTTTCATATGAAATTTAAGGTGTTTTTTTCCAATTCTGTAAAGAAAGTCAATGGAAGCTAGATGCAGATCCTATTGAATCTAAAATTACTTTGGGCGGTATGGATATTTTCACGATCTTGATTCTTCCTAACCATGAGCATGGAATATTTTTCCATCTGTTTGTTTCCCCTCTTATTTCCTTGAGGAGTGGTTTGTAGTTCTCCTTGAAGAGGTCATTCACATCCTTTTGTTAGTTTTATTCCTAGGTATTTTATTCTCTTTGTAGCAATTGTGAATGGGAGTTTGCTCATGATTTGGCTCTGTGTTTGTCTGTTTAACAGGGAATCAAGGGGATTAACTAAGGCAACTCTTATTCTACTGTCTGCTCAAATCTTCCTCTTTACATATTTAACATATCAATTTTGGACTGTTCTTTTAGACCTTTGAAAAGATTTTGGCTTTTCTCTACATTTCTAAAATTTTTAATTTTCATTAGTACATAGTAGGTGTGCATATATATGGGTTACATGAGATATTTTGATACAGGCATGTAATGTGTAATTTGTTAATCTCCCTGATTGCCTGATTGCCCTGTGCCTAGCAGTATTATCCACTTGAATTTAGCATTTACTATTTTTGCTCCTATGTAATTATCCTGAAAAGCAAGAGGACAGTACCACAGTGAGGTTAGGGGAATAGATTCAAACAGATTAACCAGAAAGCTTACATTGATGCTCAGATTCCCAGTTCCTTGACGGTTTTTCACTGTATGTTTTTCTTATTTCTAGAATGAGTAGGAGCAGCTTTGCAAACTGAACTGTAGACTGCTTTATTTTCGTGACCATTAACATTTGTTCTGGCCAAATTCATTGCACACAATAACCCACCACCGGCTGCTTTTTCATTTTCTTTGAGAACAGAAACAGAATAAGCTGGTTTTCAGTAAGTCTATTTAATGTACATTCGTGATATAAACAAACATCAACACAATTAGCAAAGAGCAAATATGGGCCATGCTTTAGTTTTAAATTATGTATGTAGTTATTGCAGTTGGAGTGTCTCATTTCTCATGTGATTGTGTTTAGCCCATGAGTCACTTAAGCTTATTATTTGTCTCACTGTTGTTTTTTAAATTTATAATATTTATGTTTTCTACATGACTAAATTTTGGGTCCCAAACCATGTAACATCAAAGAAATTAAATAAAAATTTATTGAAGTTCTATGCTATGTACTGATAACTCTCCTATTTCCTCTGGCAAAAATGTACTCTCTACAAAATGTGCTTCAGTATCAAAAGTGCTTTCTTTTGTGATGAGAAAAAGGGAGTAAAAAACATGTAGATGAATTATTAGGTGGCATACATTAAAATATACAACACAAACAAAACTGATTTGGGGTGAGTCACTAAGATTTGAAGAGTCCATGTCAGACTTCATAATGACAAATCCTTTATGAGTGAAGAAAAAAAAAGTTCCAGTAAATTATATATCAAATTATCTAACTTGAATTTGATTCATTTGCAAATTATAAAGGCAATCAAAAAGTGGAATTTCCATTATTAGATAAATCATAGAATGATCAGTAATCTAATGAGAAAAATTATCTAAAAATTCAAATTTAAAGAAAAAATAAGATAAATATATTTTTTTCACAATTACCACTAAATCTTTATACTCATTCAGTGTAGATTTTACAGTTTTGTAAACTAGCAAGGGATAATTGATTTCAGTAAAAGCTAACATTCAGTAACTCAGTAGCCTAAAATACTTTCTCCTCCTCCTTCCCTTTTCTGCTTCTCCTTTCTTCTTTCTTCCTTTTTCCTTCTTCCTTTCTTCCTCTCCTCCTCCTCCTTGTCCTTCTTCTTATCCTTCTCCTCTTCATCCTCCCTCCTCTTCCTCCTTCTTCTCCTCTTCTTCTTTTTCATCTTCTTCTTCTTCCTTTTTTCTTCTTCATCTCCCTCTTTTTCTTATTTCTCCTCCTCCACCTCTCTTCCTCCTCCTCCTCCTTCTCCTCCTCCTTCTCCCTCCTGCTGCTTCTGCTTCTGCTTCCTTCTTTTTCCTTCATATGCATACTTGAAAAATCAGCAGCATGTTCTACAATGCTATATGAAATAGGGAACAAAAAGAGAAATAAGGTTTATTTTTTAATCCATTACTGCATTGATTAGAAAATGCAAAATATTAAAAAATTATAATTACCAATTCACTTATATGGAAACCAAAAGGCATTAACACAAACACATGCAGTAAACAGCATGTGACATATATGGTTACAATTTTTCTCTTACAACTATTTAATACCAATTTACTGCAACATAATTATAGTTAAAATGTCCAATACTTTTTTCTGAATCAATTATATACTATTTATAACAAATATATCTGTTAAACATTTAAGAGGAAAATAAATTGATCTGATTGCAATTATAAAACATTCCAAGTCAAGGGTAATAAACTGTTCAGGACATACCTTAGCTATTGTAATATGTTGAAGGTTTTGGTTATTTTTTATTACTTCTCAACTTAATAGTGGTGTCTCAGACAACTTTGATAGATAAAATCTTTTAAAGATCAATAGATCAAAATCATTCAACCTTGTTATACAAATATTTGTGCATTAAATTTAAGAGAACTGACATCTCAGTTTAAAAGTATGTATTCCATAATTTTAAAAGAGTATAATGGAAACTCTACTCAAAAGCTTTTTATAACAGTACTCAGTTATTATTATTATTGTTTTAAAAATGTAGGGTGGAAGACTAGTAAATGAATGGTGCATTTTTGTATAACAAATCTTTTGTTTAGCAGTGATTTAGATTATTTCTATGCTACTAAGTTTTCAATATCACAAATACTTTTAAAAGAAGATATAGTATGTTGTACTTTCTTTTGCATGGGATATTAGGATGAGGTATATAAAAATTCCTGTAGGTTACAAAATATTAGATTTTACCTATTAGTTGGGCTACTTTTATTTTCTTGTACAACTGTTGTTTATCTTTAGAAAAAATTCTTAAAATATTGTTTACTTTCTGATTTTATGCATATGATGTCTATTTGTAGTTGCAATATTGCTGTGATTATTTCTATCATCTATATTTTTGTTGCACAATACAGTCATGTTGAGAAGCCAAAAAAAATTAATCAGCCTCAAGTCTCCAAATCTTAGAAATAATTATACTTAACATATGAAGGTGGTTTGCACTATCTGAAATGTGGTTAATTTGATTCCAGGTGTATATTTTTGACCAGAGTACCTGGAGTTATTACTCATAAGATAGAACATGTGAAAGGGAACACTGAATTCATCCAGGTGATAAATAATGAATGAAAGTCATCACTCCTATAACACCAAATATCCAAAGTTATTCAGTGAGAAGAGAATCAATATTTTCAATGATACTATTATTTCTCTTGAATCCGTAAACCAACATTTCCTAATTCATTTGGTTTTACAAAAGAAAATGTGACCCTCCTGCCCCATGGTTTAGTCTTCTTAGAAGTCACTTCTATGACTAAAAGTATAATTTCAGTGGGGAAAAGATCCTCACTTTTTTAGAAAAGACTGCCTTTTTTTTTTTCTTTCTTTCTTTTTTTTTTTTTTTTTTTGAGATGGAGTCTCGCTCTGACGCCCAGGTTGGTGCAGTGGTGCAATCTTGGCTCACTGCAACCTCCGCCTCCCAGGTTCAAGGGATTCTCCTGCCTCAGCTCCCTAGTAGCTGGGACTACAGGCATGTGCCACTATGCCTGGCTAATTTTTTGTATTTTTAGTAGAGACAGAATTTCACTGTGTTATCCTGGATGGTCTCCATCTCCTGACCTCGTGATCTGTCAACCCTGGCCTCCCAAAGTGCTGGGATAACAGGCGTGAGCCACTGCATGCGTCTGAAAGACTACATTTTATAAAGCTTTTTGTTCATTGTTTGGGTTTGTGTGTTCCTTTAATTTCATTGTATGTCCTCAAAATTTTCCTTAATTGATATTAGAACTCTCTGTTAATTTTTACCTACCATTAATTTCAAATAGTGTCCATGTTTTGATTAGAGGAAAAAGCAAGCACACTTCAGAGATTCTGAAGAATCCTAGTTTTTCAATTTTGAAGCATTCATAAATATATGTTCACATGCTGGCATCAATCAAATGAATCAAAAATAGGTACTGATTTGCAGGAGAAAGTTAAAAGTATTATATGAAAAATAATGAATTCAGATAAGTGACATATTTTGCCAGTTTGTGTAGTGAAGTGATTTGCACTAAGAAGTTGCCAGAGGATATTTTTCCAATATTTTAATATGTATATTGAAGGCATAGCTAACATTTCCTGGTATATACAACTTCACAAAAACCTCTTTATGATATTAAAATGTTAGTTTCTTGAAATTATTTCAAACTGGTTACTTTTAAAGTAAATAATTAAAATTGAATTCTCACTTGTTTTTTCAATGACTGTTTAATAATCCACCAAAGACTTTGTCATTTTGTCTGGTCTACCACACTCCTATGCCCTTTATTTTCCACTCCACTGTCTTTAGGCAGACTTTCCTGTCCCACTGTGATGAACATGTCTCATAGACACTTTCTCTCACAATGCATATTCCGAATTGTGTCATGTCAGGGATGGAGAAATGCTTTGGCCACATTTAACATTGGATTCCATTAATGAAATTAGTTTTATTAAATATTATTTTACTAAAATGTATCTTTTCTCTTTATATTGAGCTCTCACTTTGATAGATGTATTAACATCTTTCATAATTTAATAGGATAAAGGATTTAGATATAAAAAGATGATAAATGATTTATAAATTATATATTAGGAGCATCATAGATAAAAATGTACATATTCCGAATTGTTTACTTCACTTAAAATATTGCTGTCTATAGTGAATATTATAATAAATGAAGTTAGATTTTAGACACACTGTAAATACACAATTTATGAAATGTAGATTTGGCAAATCTTTTAGCATTAGTAAAGCCAATATGTTCACTTTACAGAGGGAAAACAAAGTTTCAGATATACCAAAAGCCGTAAATCACATCAAATAATATAGCCAGGAGTAGAATGAGGCCTTTATCCTAGCTTTTGTTATGACCCATCTCTGACAAACTTACCAGGTGAATTAATACACAATGTAAATTCTGAAGATGGTTGGTCTCAGTATAAAAGAAAGTCTCTCATTGACCTGTGCATTTATTTAATTATTTTGAATAACTTTCTCAATAAAAGCCAATACATTATTAAATAATTACAAAAATATGCAGCATGTCTATAGGATGCTATTAATTGTTAATTTGCTTCTTTATATATCTTCAAAATGTTTTCCAAAATCTCACTTCAGTAAGATATCACACAGTAACCATTAAAATTGTGTTTAATGTTGGAAAGGTTTTATGTGACATGACATGAAGAACTACTTGAATTACATTAAATTACATTATATCTCTCTGTCTCAGTCTCTCTCTCTCTTTCTCTAGCCCTCCCATACACACACACACACACACACACACACACACACACACACAAATATGTTTTCAGAATGAGAGAGGGAGATTGAAGGAGGGAGAAGAGAGAAATTGGACTTAGTGCTGGTATCAATGTTTTGATATATCAAAATAGTTTCTTTTATCTTTTGTTTTAATATTTCTGTTGTCCCAATAAAAGTGCCAAATACTAATTACAGAGGTTTCTATGTACAACAAACAGTTTGTGGCTCACCCCAAACATTTATATAACATCAAAGTTACTTTCATTCTGAGTTCAGCTTTCTGGCTACTTGGTAGTGTGACCACGAGCATGCAATACTGCTATATATATCCTTTACTTAAATGTAAAAACAAGGAATAGATAATACTAGGTTTCATTTTCTTTTTTATTCATTTAACTTGTGACCATTTAAAAAAAAGTATTGAGTGGGAATGAATTCTAAGGCTGCAGTCAACCTCAAAGCATCATGATCAATAAGTGATATCTGCCTTGCTATTGAAAGAAAGAAAGATGATATACATATCACATTTTGTTATGATTCCAAATAAATAGGCACTTTAATTCTCCTTTGTTTCTAAATATCAAATGCTAAGTTAAAGGCAAAAATACAACTAGATCTAAATTTCGGTTTTAGAGTCTTTAATCACTATTGGATTTATTTTGGGTGCACTCATTCAATAAACATTAGATTATATTACATTTCAAACTCTAGTGTTTGCTATTTCCATTCCTATGCTTGTAACTTGTGTAGATCTGTCATGATCTTCCCAATTTAAAGTTTCTCAAACCTGATGCAGAAGTTGTTTCTGCCAGCTTAATTGCCCTAGATAGCAAGAGATGAGGGTTAAAAACACTGAAGAGTAAGTAACAGGAAAGCCTTATCTAATTTTGTGCCCAAATATTTTAAGTGTAATTTAAAAGAAACTGTGCCCCTAACAGATTGTTTCTTACTGACTTTGATAATATTCCCTTCATCTTTTTGTCTTCTTACAAGTTTTTTGCTACAATTTAAAATATTTAAAAATTGCCTTGTTTTGAAAATTAGTTTGTGTTCTTGAAAGGTTTTGAAAACCTTAGTAGTTTTCCATTGTTCTTAATTGCTTGAAATGCAAGGAAATTAGTAAAAGAAATCTCTTTGCTTTTTGAGACGATTCCTTTTCCATTTAGAGATCTTGGCAGAATTTAGGACATTTTTTACCTATTAATATAATTATATTATCATCTAACACTCAAGTGAAGTGATCACTTAGATAATGCTAAACTAATAGACTACAATCCAGGAAAAATACTCCAGTTGCTTCAGAGCAAAATGTAAATGCACATGATTATATGTATATGTATATGCACATATACATGTATAGACATGTACATACATATGCATGTCATATAAAACTACACATACACACATATATTTGGTATATAAAATCAGAATTATTAGTGTATTTTTAAAAGATTATTTTCACAATGCAATAGACTTTGCATTACTCTTTTATATAGACAATACAATCAGGACTCCTGACATAGAATCTCGACCCTGGAGACCTTTGCAAAAATTTTTCTATTAGTTTGAAAGAATGGACAGCTATTGGATTACAATTAAATTTAGGTAGAGATTGAAAGATGATATTTCAAGTTTTCAATATCAGTGTAGAGTATAAATATGATAATCAAATCCTGAATTAGATTTTGTGCTAGATTGGTAGATATATTAAAGAGGAGAAAATCAGGTTGACATTTTATCAGTAACTGCTCTGCTCATCAGAACTATTTGACTCTACATTGCTCGCATTCATCTTGTTCTCCTACCAAGGGAGTTACACTGTAGAAAATATTTATGTTACAATAGACACCATGCTTATGGTAAAGAAAGTTCATCCTGAAGATAATTAGAAGTTTCCTGGTCAACGAATATTATGAGTAGTAACTTCATTTATCAGAGCGATGTTAAGTGATTGTACATTAAATTGTTTGGAACACATTAAAATTCTTCTTTAAGAATATTTCTTGTTTAAATTTCTGCACTTGAATATTCTTTACATTTCTATATGAATCTCATTGGTCTTTATTTGATCTGAAAATATCTGTGATAATGTCTAGAACTATCTGTGTTTCTCCTAGTCACCCAAATATCTGTGATAATGTGTCAGTAATGAATTCATTTATTATCAAGACAAAGGAAGTTCATAAAATCAGCAATCTGTAAGCAAATAATCTTATCAATTTGAATTCAATCCATACCATGTATAATAGATAAATGAAAGTTTTTTTGGATATTTATACTAGATTTACACAAATATTCCTTTGTTTCTCTGACCCTCTATCTCATCATACATTTTTGTCTCAACATAATTGTATTTTCTCTCACAGATCTTAGTAGAGTAGACACATATTCAATCTTTTCCCTGGAGCGTTTTTGTTAAACTTAAAGGACTCAATGGATGCTACACTCTTAGATGAGCCCTACCGCTTAATCCATTTAGGTATTTTTAAAAATAGGCATAAACATCATACCCTTAGATTTAACGTTTTATCAGGCGCTTGTCTGCTAAAGGCTTCTTATTTTATTTTTTATACATTGATAGTGACAAACAGCTGCTTCGTCCTATACTGCATGTTCTTGAATTTGTGGACCCTATTTATTCTTCAGTTTTAGCTGAGATCTTCATTTTTCTTTTGTTTTTCTTTTTTATAATTTTTTATCAAACACAGATAGAAGTCTTTCAACCTGTGGATCTATGGCTACATGCTCTTTAGTTGTGTGACCTGTCTTCAAAATTATCGCTGATAATATTTCACCAAAATCTGTCATTCTATAACGCAGATAACCCTCTTTCAAAGATCCAATATCTGTTTCTCTATAGTTTGTACTCACTCCTAAGCCAATGCTACGTAGTTTAAGTTTAGGTTATGGGAGTGCACCTTCTGAAGCAATATTAAATAGGAAAAACTAGACAACGCTGAAGCAACAAACAACCCCAATGTCTCAGTAGCATAAGACAACATCATTTCATTTCTTACTTGTGCTGCTTAAATATTGTGGCAAAGCAAGGTACTGTGCTCATCATAGTCAATAAAGATCCAGACTGAAGAAAATTCTTCCTTGACACCATTGCTTCCACAACTATCAAAGCAAGGGAGAGATAGAATGGGAGATTTTCACTCTGGCTCTAGACGTTATGCTTGAAAAGGACAGTCTCCACTTCTGCTAATATGTTGTAGGCCAACCTAAGTTATAACAGCTTTAAAAAGTACAGGAAATCACAATTCATCTTGAATGATTCTGATTATCTTGTTCCTTTTTATGATATTAAAACTTCTCATTTACTGTTTTTTACTAAAATATTTTTGTTTATCACATTAATTTAAACCTAATATTTCATTCTTGCTCCCACAACTTCTGAAAACCTGTATATATTTGGTAAATAACCATAAATAAATCTTGGTCAAATGTGTAAAGTTAAGCAATATTTATTGATCACATAAAGTAACAGACTGTTGTAAGTACTTAGAACAATTATGTAATAAAGATAGGTCAAAATTTACAAGGAAGAAATATGTTTAGTCATTTATGTTTATTCCATCAGTTAATAGCCACCTACATGATGACTTTATTTTTACTATAAGAGTTTAAAAGTGTTACATGCTTATTAAATATTTAACTAAAGTTCATTCAGAAAGATTGATTCAGTGAGTGAAAACCTAAAAAATAATAAATTATTATGTTTATATTCTAAATTTAGAGTCAGCTATTAATCTAATTTATTTCTCCTAATCTTTAAAATTCATAATTAGTAATTGTAAATTAGAAACATCAAGACTCTATTTATAGTACACTTGTCTTATTATGGGACATTAAACTAAAATCAGATTGTATTATCTTTAAATGAGCAAACTCAGTGTAGGGCAAATAACAGATACTGAAAACACTCAAAATATTGTTTTATAATTTGTCAACTAATGAGTAATATTTTAAATCATGTCTATACTTTACAAAATACCAATTGACTGCAATTCTGTGCTTCGAATATCTGAAAATCACACCTTCTGAATATGTGAAGGTTTATGAATATGTTTAGGAATAATTTATATATACATTTGTGTGTGTGTGTCTATGAGAGAGACAAGAAAGGGAAAATGAGAATTTATTAACTTTCAAATTCACTATTATTTAATTATATTTGGAATCTTGAAATTTAAGTTTCAATTCAGCATAAATACTGGGCTTTTATAGTTATGTTCATAATAATGGAAGAATTTTTAAAGAACTTAATTTTCTGAATTCTAGTTTTTCCCCATTATATTCTTGCCTTTCTATGGTGGAGAAATACTTATAAATATCTGTAAAATTAATTTGTGACTTTTCTTCATATGGTCAGGTTCTAAGTATACAAATACCCACACAGAAACACTAGCTTGGGTTCCAAAGTAACTAACAAATATGTGTTAAGAGTATTAATTATCTTGGAATAATCCCCACTAACATTACCAGACTGTGGTTATATAATTAAACCAAGAAATATTAATTTATTTACCCTTGTTTCCATCCCCACAACTCTGTGATGCTTAATTTATCTTGCCATAGTTTGGCAGTTTTAAGAAAGAAACTTCTCAAAAGTAGTTGGTATAATTACATCATAATTGGCTCATGCTTTGAAATCAATCCAATTCCATAAATATATACTGACCATTAAATATATATATATGTATATATATATGTATATATATACATATATATATAGCATACTACTAATGTTCTCTCTTCTTTTTTCTAAAATTCAGTATTGCCCTGAGACTTTTGGTTATGGTGGAAAGACTTACATGATTATGTGAGTTGAATTTCTATGATAGATATTCATTTCAATGGGAAGGGTATTACCTTTTACTATATACCTGAGTTTCATCTCTCATACAGATAATAACTCCCCAAATTCTCAAAATACAATAAAATAACTACCAAACTACTTTCTAGTCTTCACATTAGTGAGTGCATAAGAAACTGCTGGCTAAGAAGTTTTCTTGAATGCTTCTTTATAATAATTATCATAATGTATAATGAAAAATTAACAAAAGGAAGAGCAGTAATTTAAGTTTTATATGTTGATAACCATAAAGGTTATACATTTTCCTATCTTTTAAGGTACAGTTGTATTTTTAAAAACTTTTCATGAAAACTAGTTTTTTGATACCAAAACTAGCAAAATGTGTATTACTTATAGATATTTTTATTAGCTTATATGCATAAAAGTATGTATTTACTTCATTTTAAGATAGTAGTCAGCATTGACTGCAGCCTTCAAAGAGGTAATTTTCAAGAACAAAGTATTTGATTTACATATATACTTTTTTGATAGTGAATGTCAGGAGATTAACAAAAATAAAAACTATATACATTGATTTCACCTGTTTTTCTAGTATGACAAATAATTAAAGTATCCTAAGTGATAGATAATTTTTTTAAAGCACAATAAAATATTTCATGTTTTTTTCAAGTTTAGGTAATTGCAGATCAGGGTTTTTTGACTGCTAATATTTGTTCTTTAGTTCCTGTACTTTATATGGAAAGTAGACCCACTTTCTATTACTTAATGTCATAGAATTTATATAAAAGTGGTGAAGAAATACATAAATTTCAGATAGTTGACAGTGACATTGGCTATGGGGATTTTACAAGCATTCTCTAATATTAAGCTGCCATCAATACTTCAGATAATATGGAGTAGCATTATCAGAACTGGCTTGAGGAAGACTACTTGAAATAAAGAAATACAGTAAAACACAATTAAAAAACAGAAGTGTCAATAGCTAAAAGTACATGTGGTAGGAGCAATGAAAATAACCATGACTGTGTCATAATATTAGAATATAAGAATTCCAAGTATGAGGAAGAATTATTTTGAAATCCTATTGGGAAACTTTCATGGTATTTATAGGAAAGTTTGGTAAGCATGATTTTTTAATGTATGTTAATTTAACAAATAAAGACAACAAAATTTTATTATTAAAGCTATCCTAGATTTCATATTTGGAAATTGAACATGTCATTATTGGAATATCAAGTTCCACACCACCTTGACTGTCACTTACTCTAGTTTAAATTTTCAAGTTAAAACCTGTCATGGTTGAAAGGAACTAGTTCATCAGGATGCCCTTACTTAACATTAAGTCAAAATATACGATTATTAGGTTTGAGTTAAAGAACAGTCCATTTGTATAATGATCAAAAGTCTACATTTAGCTGATCTTGTGATAAACGTATGTAATGACAAGTTGCCCAATTGCTATGAGATCAACGAAATTGGGAAAATCCTCTGGGTAACATAACACTACAACATATGCTGAAGTTCCACCAGAGTCAGCAAACCCGATTTCAAATCCTAGCTCTATCACTTAGTAACTGTGTGACCTTGGGCTACCTAGCTAATCTCTTTATTCCAGTTTCCTGATCTGTAAAATGGAAATAGTAGCCATGAGGTTGTTAGGTAGATTAATGAGTTAATATTTGTGAAGCCCCTAGAACAGTTATTGACACATTGCAAGGTATAAATAACTATTAAATAAAAATAAAATAAAGTAAGTCTGTCTCAGATATAAACAAATTGACAACATACTATGTAATAAAAGTTTAATCAGGTTTTGAATAGAAGAAAATCCAAAGCCCAGTTTGTTCTAACAGAGAATAAAAGTTTTAGAGTTCTCAGATATTGTGCTTTTACCTGCCAGTGAGGAGCTGAAGCAGATTTTAATGGGTTGATAGGTCTTTCTATGATAAGTGAAAATGCTCTCTTGTCTTTCTTTTGCATAAATGTGGTCAAAACAGGTTTGTGGGTTTTGCTTGCTAATTTGCTTAGGGCACCTTCTTTGGAGAAATTAGGAAACAACTGACATCTATCACCAGAGGGAACTGAGACTTTGAGACCACCTGCTACTTACTTTGACACATCAATGCCAACCTTTTGGAAAGTGTCTAAGCCACAGGGGGTAATGACCAGGTGTGCTGGCATATTTTGCCACTTCATTTCTGTGTTTGATCTGATTAAAGTGCAAGCAGGTTATTTTAGGAATTTTTAATTTTTGCTGAATGCATTTCTAATATTGTTTCCCTGGTTATGCTTGCAGAAAAGTTTTTGAAAATGCCTTCACTGAAGAACGGTTTTCATAAATTCCTGATTTTGTTTTAACTTTTAGATCTTTGCTTTTATCTAGTAACTGTCATTATCTCCTCCAAACTCCTTTTACACTTAGCTCTGTTATCATCTTTAACACACAATATTTTGTTTGTCTCTTTCATTTAAACTCAATTTCCTAATAATAAGGGTCCTGTTATCCTTAATATCCACTTTAGAATTGCACATACAAATGGCATGTAGTAAAGGAAAAGCAATTGTTACCCCACCAGAGAAAACTATGTCTATTAAGAACTGTTACCTTGTTATAACCTAATAATAACAATAAGAAGGCTAATATTCAAATAAAATCCCTTTAGATTGACAAGCAAAAACATTTTATGATTTTTGTTTTTTTTTTTTTAAATCCAGATTAAGAATCAAAAGTGTTTTTAAAGAGAAGACTGAAAAAGACATTTGTGGTTTTGGGATATAAATCTTTTGAGTGTTTCTCTGTGAATGAGGCTTTGAATGAGATTTTTCTTATTTTTCATGAATAGTTGAGATCATGTGCAAACAGAATCAAGCAGACCTGTATTTTCCAAGTGGAGCAAAGCTACTCATGTGAATACTGGCCCAAATAACAAGACTCAATAAGATTCTTGATTGTCCTTATTTCATGTCTTCATTTTGAACTCATTTTTTGAAAAAAGAAATCATATAATAACTTTATCTTTTCCAAGCCCCACTGTAATTAATATTGATAATTTCTATAGAATATGATAAGTTGATAAATCTAATACCATGAAACTACCCTTTTCAAATCAAGCCTGATACAAGTATGAGAACCTCAGTGGAAAGAAGTGCCTGTAGCTATCATCCTTCTTTTTGCTCTAACTCAATTGCTCTGACATCTTTTGGAAAGATGGCTTGGAGAAATTGAGGAAGGAGAGAGGAAGGTGGGGAACAGAAAAGGTCTATTTGATTCTTGTCTTTTGGTGGCAGTGGATATTTAAAGCTTATTGCTGTCTAATTTCAAGGGGCACGTTATTCCTGATGAGTCAGAAATAAAGCAGCCCTGATATCTGGGGACTAACATGACACTGGTAGATAGGCCTCAGTAGTATTATAATATTGTCTGACACTCTGACCTAAGGCCTCAGTATTATCACAAGTTAAACTGACACTGATAGATAGGTCTTGTTATACTCCTGATGGACATACATTATCTCCCAGAAAACCACAACATCAAACAAGGTCATTCTAAGAACATGATGAAGTGAGACAAAAGCAAGATCCCTGTGTTCTGCTAAAATCAGTAACATCTACTCATTTATCAGTTACAGATTTGTCCTTAGTCTAGTCTGCCCTTTCCACAGATAAAATTTATTGAGATACCTTCTCATGGAATTGCTCCATTTTCTGACAACAGCCAAAGGAGAATGAATCCATGTTTCCTTAAGAAAGGAAACCGGAACCCAAGTTGGGTGCTAAGTTCTTTCTAAAACGGTCTTACTGAGATACTTCATAGTTCTCTACAGTAAGCAACCTCTCTATGTGCAAAGAGTAATATACATAACTCTGTAGACTACAGTGTGCTTTTGGTAGTACTTTGCTGAAAAGCATTGGCATGAGGTTCTCCAGAAATCCCTTAAAAATAGGAATCTCCCATGTGCACTTCTCTAACATGAATAGAAGTTTCTTTCTGTTGGCATTTAATTGCAGTTACCTCCACATTTACATGTTTGTCTTCTTGATCTCTTCACATCTTTACTTCATTATCTATTAAGCATTAAGCATTTATTATGTGTTTTAAACTTAACACATGGAGAAAACATAATGTCTCCTTTGCAAAATATGTTTCTTCCACCATTTTCCCTATTTCAATAAATAATAACTTCTCTCTGCCAGTAGTGCAGGCCAGATAACTAAAGGTCATCCTTGAATCCTCTTTTCTCTCAAAGACCACAGCCAAGTATGACAGGACATTCACTGACTTGAGAATGACTCTTCTTTAAAATAAGTCTTCCATTTTACAATGTGTACATTGAACACTGCCTCTATCAAAGATCACCTTAAATACTTTAGTAAATTTCTAATTTCTCTCAGTACATTTTCCCCTTTCTTCCTATGATATACCTTCTACATAGCAATCCGAGTGACCTCTTTAAAATGTGAGATTCCATATGTTAGCTCATGAAAATCCTCTGAAATAATATCACCTGTCTCTAGTGAAATCCAAAGCCCTTATTATTATTAGCCACTTCTTATAAATTCAGTCCTTTTACCATCATTCTAATTTCATCCCCTACCAGTCTCTTATTTCTCCTATTTATCTGTTTAATCAAAGGAATAATTTATGCTCATTTAAAAAAATATTTATATAGCAAGCCAAGAATGCTGCCTATAGGGTCTTTATTTACTGCTTAAAATTATACTTAGCATTATTTCCCCCACTTATCTACATGGTTTCTTTGATTATTTTCTCAGCTCAAGCACCACAACATCAAAAATGGTATTCATGAAGACATTTGTAAAATAGCAACACTACTCATTAATCTTTATTCTCTTTATTTTGCTACAGTTTTATTTACAGCACTTGTATCTAACGACAAAAAATTAGTAATGGACAAAGAGAAAAACAGATATAAAGCATATAGAAAACAAAGGAAAATGGCAATGGTAGTGCTACTTTTTCAGTAAATGGATTAAACACTTCAATAAGTGAGTCAGAGATTAGCAAAAGAGAAAAAAGAAGCACAGTCCAACTATAAGCTATTTTTAAGAGACACATTTTGTATTCAAATACAACCTATGTTGCTTACAAGAAAGTTAAAATGCATCATACAAATTGCAACTAAGTAAAACCTTGAGTAGGTATACTAATATTAGAAAAACAGACTTTAAGGAAAAAATGTTACTAAAATAAAAAGGATATTTTATAATAATACAAGTATAAATGCATCAATTAAAAACATTTATTTGCCTAACAGTGAGCCTCAAAATAAGAAGTAAAAATTGCGGAATTGAAGAGAGTAACACACAATTAAAAAACAATACATGTTTTCTGTTCTTGTGTCAGTTTGCTAAGAATGATAGTTTCCAGATTCATCCATATCCTTCAAAGGACACAAACTTATTTTTTATGTCTGCATAGTATTCCATGTTGTATATGTGCCACATTTTCTTTGTCCAGTCTATCATTGATGGGCATTTGGGTTGGTTCCAGGTCTTTGCTATTGTAAACAGGGCTGCAGTGAACATACATATGCATGTGTCTTTATAATAGAAAAATTTATATTCTTTTGGGTATATACCCAGTAATGGGATTGCTGGGTCAAATGGAATTTCTATTTCTAGATCCTTGAGGAATCGCCACACTGTCTTCCACAATGGTTGAACTAATTAACACTCCCACCAACAGTGTAAAAGTGTTCCTATTTCTCCACATCCTCTCCAGCACCTGTTGTCTCCAGATTTTTAAATGATCGCCATTCTAACTGGCATGAGATGGTATCTCAATGTGGTTTTGATTTGCATTTCTCTAATGACCAGTGATGATGAGCATTTTTTCATATGTTTCTTGGCCTCATAAATGTCTTGAAAACTGTTCATATCCTTCACCCACTTTTGAATGGGTTTATTTGATTTTTTTCTTGTAAATCTGCTTTAGTTCTTTGTAGATTCTGGATAGTAGCCCTTTGTCAGATGGGTAGATTGCAAATTTTTTTTTCTCGTTCTGTTGGTTGCCAGTTCACTCTAATGATTGTTTCTTTTGCTGTGCAGAAACTCTTAAATTTAATTAGATCCCATTTGTCTATTTTGGCTTTTGTTGTTCTCACTCATAGGTGGGTGTTGAGCAATGAGAATACATGGGCACAAGGAGGGGAACATCACACACTGGGGTATGTTGGGGTGGAGGGCTAGGGGAAGGACAGCAGGGGGTGGGGAGATTGGGGAGGGTTAACACAGGAAGAAATGCCTGATGTAAGTGATGGGGGAATGGAGACAGCAAACTACCATAGCATGTGTGTACCTATGCAACAATCCTGCAAGATCTGCACA
>CAUYLG010076520.1:0-15834 GCA_963573385.1 Cacajao melanocephalus
TTCACTCTAATGATTGTTTCTTTTGCTGTACAGAAGCTCTGGAGTTTAATTAGGTCCCATTTGTCTATTTTGGCTTTTGTTGCCAATGCTTTTGGTGTTTCAGTCATGAAAGAAACTTTGGAGGTAGCACCTTTTGGAAGAAAATGTTATTTTTTTGATGAGTTGAAGTGATTTTGAGAATGAGGATCAGTAATACTCCCTTGATGGAAATCCATTAGTGTGGAGAGTAGAGGAAAATGTGAAAAGGAAATGTAGTGTTGGTTGACAATCCATTTTAGAATATGGTTTGAGAGCAGAGATTTAAAAATAGCAAAATAATGTTTTTTATAGAAAAATTCAAAACCACATCATATTGATTTTGATTGGTTTCACTTGGGCTGTGTTTTTTCAGCTGACAAAACTATATCTAAAGGCTCCATAATGATGAAGGACAAAATGAGTAACAAAAAGTACACATTTATTTCAATATTGTAGAGTAGTAACACCCTTAGAAGATGTGATGAATGTGTCACACGTGGCAACTGCCTTCTCTCTGTTGCTGTGCCCCCGACAACGTACCCTCCTCTTTTTGAAGGCCACTGTTGATGTGTGTTTGTTTTTCTAGCAGCCTGAATAACACCCTCAAAAAGCTTTACTTCTGAAAAATATGACTTCCAGTTGCAGTTCTTTGGGAATCCAACATTTCTAGTATTGTAAAAATAGAACATTTCAAAGCAAGTTCTGCTGGCTTCTAATCTCCCCCATTTGTCTATTACTTTTATTATTATTTAACCAGAACTCAATCTTCCAAGTTCCCTTATTCTCCACATCCTTTAAATCCTCAATGCCATTAATAGCAAAATAACCTCCACTACAAACTATGACTGTGAACTTGAATATTAACAAAAATAATGCTTTGAATAGCCAAAAGATGCCACAATACTCATATTCTAAAATCCATGCATGTAACTCAAAGGAGAGCTTATTATATTATTTTTTATTTAATATTATTTTGGACATGATTCTTAGTGTGTCCTAATGATTTCTTACTATGAACCTATTTAATTGTCAATAAACAAATACAAATCCAACTCAAAGCTCAGAATAAAACAAGAGAATATAGAATAAGTGTGGAAGTTTTTATTGCAAAGAAATACCCAGCGAATGTCATTATAACTTATCTAATATCTCAGCTTGTAGCATATCTGAAACAAAACATGGGAAGGCTTTAGGTATGCTACAGTGAGATACATTGTCAGCAGAACAAATTTAGAGTGGACAGCTTGCTGGTGAGGGAAGAGAAAGAAAACTAGTAGAACAGCGTACGCAACTGAAAATAGGCCAATATAGTTATTTACTATTATTTTACATTACTGCAGCACTCCTATGTATAACTGTATTAGGATTAGGGTTGTGTGTAATGTTGGCTGTTACTGTGTAGCAATTAAGTTACAACAAATGCATACCATTTCAGAAAGCAGGGCAACATAGCTTCAAGGACTTATCTTTCTCAAATTTATTTCACATTCCGCCTACTCTTGGCACTGGATGCCCTGGGCCTTCTGGGCCTGCTTTTGATGATCTTCAATCCACTCTTTTTATTGTGCTTAAATTTTCTCCTAAGCTCAGTTGATGGCAGTGATGGATATATTTTTGTCAAAATAATTGGCTGCTTGAAAGAAAAAATTTCACTAACTAAAATCAACTGACTTGGAATACCTGCTCTTCTGGAAATGTCAGACAAAGGCCATGTTGTGGAGTAGGAGGCAAAAGCCATGTTAGATGAATTTGTTATGAGTTATTTTTCATTTCTAACTTTCAATAGCCAACTTCCAATGAAATTTATTAGCTTGACGTAGTTCTCATTTACATCATGTCTAATTTATACTAATAAACCCAACTGGATAGTTAACAAATTGACTATTTTAAGCAAAATGAAGTAGACTTTAATTTAGTAATTGTTCCACGGGAAAATATTTTTGTTCCATTGATCAGTTTAATTATCTCAGTTGTGACCCTTTCGTTTATAGGATGTATACTTTATCCTAACAGAATTGCCCAGATATTTTAAAGAAAGTAAACCTCAAGTTTGCAAACATTTCAGGAAGAGGAATATTTGTGATCCCCTTTATCAATACTGACACTTTTGTCTTTTGTAGAGGAGGAATAAAAATGGAACAAACAGTTCACATTGCTTTTTTATGCAAACCTCCATATTAAAATGGACAATTACTTCTCACTTTTCTCAATGGCAACATTTTCAAGATACAGAATTCTATTTAATACCAGATACTTTTCTTGAGGAGCAAGAGAAAATATGGGTGTAAAGTGAAAACAACAGTTTAACAATCTGATTTTTGTTGAGAGCTCATCAGGATGCTTGGAAACACAGGGTGGATCATCACTATGAGAGCTCTGTATCCACATGATGCCATCAAGTCAAATTCTTTGAGGAAGTGTTTCTGTTGACGTAAAGGGAAAGGGAAACAATCAAAATTTTAATCACTGAAAATTTAATGTATAGTGTGTCTGCATAAAAAAAAATCTAACTGAAAAATTTTGATCCAAAACAAACACTCCTGGTCAAAAAATAAAGAAAGAACACTCCTGGCAGTCTAGGTCTCTCTCTCCCTCTCTCTCTCTCTCTCTCTCTCTGTGTGTGATATAAAAGGAATGTTTTGGGGAAAAACTCATTATTTATAATGAATCTTCCGTCAGCCTATTTAGCTATAGAAGCAATGCAATGCAATACAGCATAGCTATACAGTAATATCTTTTCTCTATAACTTGGGAGCAAAAGTCCAAAAAATATTTTGTGTTTAATTAAGACTTCCACCCTGTAGAACCGTTGCCATATCAAGTTACTTCATTTTTCCTGACATAGCCCCAGATGACCACCATCATTTCTTCTTTTCTGTGCTAGTCTGTTATTCATCGGTGCTTCCATTTTAGCACATTCAGGCTGTTAAAATATTACAAACTGGGTGACTTATAAACTACAGAAATTTCTCACAATTCTAGAGTCTGAGAAGTCCTAGATCAAGACAGATTTGGTGTCTGGTTAAGGCCTGACTTTTGGCTTACACAGGGAAACTTCTCTCACATGGTGGAAGGGGCAACCAAGCTCATTTGGGTTTCTTTCATAAGGGCACTAATCCCACTCCTGAGACCCCCACCATCATGACCGAACCACCTTCCCAAAATCTTACCCACTAATATTATCACCTAGGAAGTTAAGATTTCAACACATAAATCTGGAAAGACACAGTCTGTAAATTGCTGCTTCTATCCCTGGTGTCTTTAATCAGCAGCCACTGCCCCCGTGACCACTGATAGAGCAACTCATGCTGACTTTCCACGATTTTGGTTACTTTTTATGATATTTCTGCTCTCATAGCCAGTGTGCTACTCCCTGTGGGGTTGAAAGGAGAGGGCTACCAAGCCTATAAACCTGGGGTTATTTTACTATGAGGGTGGCCTTGGATTATTCCTGTTTCCTATTACATTCTATTTAAAAGCACAGAAATAATTTCTCCATTGATGACTAAGAGATTTGAAAGGCAGCATCCCGTTTTTCGCACAAAATTATCTTTTCCTTTTTGACCAAGAATTGATATTCTAGGACAGAATCCAGGCAGCTTTCCACAATTAGAAAACCTTAATTAAAATTTAGAGAAATATTTGTTCTGTTCAATTATTTAATGCCACAGTATAGGAGCCTGGTAGTCTTCTTTCAAATAGGCATAACATTCTGGAACTTTTCTTACCTTGAAATAGCAATGTAACTTTACATTTTTTATCACAACCCTCCCAAGGACTACCTTTGATAATTTTAAGATTTTTAAATTTTTTATATCATTCCTTTTTCATTGTAATATAAATCAGCTTATTTTCATCAACAGACATTCAAGTCATAAGAAAGAAGCAAGATTAGAAATGGAGTGTTTTTTTGTGTTAAGGCTGAAGGTCTCAGACTTCAATAATATTAAATAATTGTCTTGTGGGATCTTACTTGCTCTATCACTAGTGCTATTATTATCTTCCTAGATAGGAAATATTTTGGCAGTCAGGTTTACTTCGCAGAGTTTTAAGATTATTAGAGTGGCTTCCCAGATTTAGACCACAAGTTAGCAATGGAATGGGGACTGCCAACAGCTCTAATCTATCAGACTCAACTGGTCCCTCGTTACTTGGCCATGACTGTCATGGTGAAAGATGGACTGTCTTATACTTGGACTGTTAATATAAATGAGCTCTATTTCACATTGAGATGTCTTTATTGAGAATTCCTGAGATGACTCAGGTCAATTTTCTGAGAGGTTACAACTAATTTAGAACTTACAAGTGAGTATAAATAGCTTAAGTTGATCGTTTTAATATGACATACTTTATTATTGGGTTGAATTTCATTTGCTACCCTGAAACCAATTATTTTGGTTTTTAAAATCTTTCTTTCCAAAGATCGTAAAAAGTCCCAACTAACCAAAGCATAAATTTCTCTCCTAGTAACAGACGTTTTAGAGATATATAGAATTGCAGTGTGTAGTACTGATCCTTTGGGCACCACACTGGAAAATTCTTTGTGTCCTGAGAATTACCTAATTATTCCTTTTCTTTGTTTCCTATCTTTTAATCAGACTTTAAATTCTCTATGATTTCCTTGGTTTTATTAATGGAACTGCAGGAAAACCAAAACCCTCTTTTGCAAGTTTGAACAAATTAAATCAGTTTTTCCTTCATATGTATTTTTGACGGTTTTTCTTTGATGATTTTTGTATGGTAACATATTACATTTTTACAGACTCAAGATAGATTATAGAACTGACAGTTATTTATCCCTGATGTTACTTTTCTGTAATTAAAAATAATGTCCTTTTAAAAAGATTGATTTATAATTTTATATATAATTTTGTTACAAAATATATATTTATTGGGTTTTGTAAAACAAAAATGACACTGGACAAGTTAGACAAGACTATTCAAAACTATCACAAACCAGAGAGAAATTAAACTTGACTTTCTTGAAGAAAAAGGTGGGAAGGTCTTAAGTTTCCAGATGAGCAAGTGGAAAAGTACTGGAGGACTTTGGAGAAGGGTTGGTCATGGCGATTAGGGTTCAATTGTGTTTGCTAATGGGCTCTTATTGAAGTTAGGCTCCTCCCGTCACAGAGAAGGGAATAGGGGCTCTATCTTTCTTGATAGATACCCAAGATGGCTATCCCTTTATAATAAAATCCCTTTTCTCAGGTGAAAAGATATTCCTGGTTTGTAAAATGACAAGAAGCTAGGAGAAGATTTGCATCTCAAAGAGGCAGAGGAAGAATTTGCAACTGCAAATTCTCTAATGTAAATGCTGTAAGAAAAGTGAGGTCAGGGGCCTGTTGCCAGGAAAAAGGTTGTCTAAACTTTAGTCAAATTGAGAGGAATAATTAAGGTCATCTAGGTCAGTTCAGTAATTACTAATAAAAATAAGAAAACTGAATTCAATATGACCAATAGTTCCTGACATAAATGAATATTTTCAAATTAATATTTCAGTGTCAAAATATCAGGTTGCATTTTGCTAATGGCTGTAAGTGTGCCAATGCAGAATCTAATAATGAAGCTGAGCCCCACAAAGTAGTATTAAAATTTTCTAAAATGTCTTTATATTTCAATCTATGAAAGAAAAATAATTAGTATTTTATATCAGGTGCATAAAATTATTGACAAAGATAATGAATTAACTTGTAACCTATTTATAAATGTGTTATCTTTAAATCTTGATTAAGGGTCCTGGCTTCTGATAAAATCTTAGCTTCTCTACTTTTCTGCAGTGTCATGACCTGTGAAGGATCTGAGATTTTATGCTACTTGTAAGCTAATAAGTTAGCTTGCTATAGTTTTGTAGATGCTAGTGAAAGACAAGAATCCAGGACCATAGACACAGGACTTTATTACTAATGGTGTAGCAGGCAGCATAAGCTTCATGTTCTCATCTCTTCTCTTGGCCTTCAAGTCCCATGGGGAGTGATGTGGAGGCTGGCCCATTTCATATCAAATACAATTGATATGTATCATAGCTGAAAACCTCCGAATTTAAGAAATCCCAAATCTTATAAAGGTATCTTTATTTTCCTAATCAAGGAACAAATCTGCCCTCTGTCCTGAAGAAAGACACAATCTTTATCTTTCAACATTAATCTTGAAAGATGTTCTAACAGTAAAAACTTATGTAACATACACGAACATCATACAGAATTGTCTTCTAACCCTCAGAACTATTTTTTACTTTGATTTTTTTTTTTTTTGGCCATCATACCTTATTGTCCATCTGGTAATACCATTATATTATAAAAGTTAAATCTATGTATATATACACCAGCTGGAATCTATGGTTAGTATAGGGTTTGTTGCACCCTAATCAGAAATTCATGTTCCAGAGGAGGCTACATAAGTATGCCAAATATCATTTTTAAAATCTACATTACAGAATTATTAGCATAAGAGATGTTTCGATGATTTTTCTTGGTAAAGGAAGTGGTGTCCACAAAATGTGATTCATTAGAAAAATAGTACTAGTATTCTCTCTCCTTGCAAAAGGCTTAAGAATTCAGCATGCCCTAGAAACTAATATTTTCAGACCAGGATTCTAAGTGAGCAATTTTTTTTTTTTTGCCGCTTTATCTAAGAGGACTCTGTAAACTCAAATGGCTTATAATTTTGATTAGGTCTTCTATCTTGATGTGTCATCCTAGGAGCAAATCTTAAAAACAGGATTCTTGTCAGAATGTCTGTAGTCGGGATTTTACAACGCCTAGTAGAACTGGTCAGGTAAATGTTTTCTTTTCTTCTTACTTAATGCACATAAGATTGCCAGAATGAGGTCTAATATGATGTGAGACTTGCTTTCATTTAATGCACATAAGATTGGCAGAATGAGGTCTAATACAATATGAGACTTGCTTTCATTCTCACATATCACCTAACTGCAAAGTTGTAGAGAAGAGAAAGGCATATCAACCTTCACCTCTCATCACCTGAGTCTTCTGACATTTATCTAAAGCATCCGATACATGTTGTATGACTACACTGGCTTAGATCAATTTATAATCTCAGGAGTATGCCAGTAAATGATTCACAACTAGCTTGGGGAAGGGAAGGGGAATATGGCCTCCTAATAACTTTGGTGCTGTAAGTACTCCCACTTTGGCCTATTTTAAGCTATTATAATGACACCATTGAACAGAAAGTTGGGAAGATTCGTGCATAATTGGCTTTCATGGGACAGTGAAATCCAGCTCCAGTAAGAGCTAACTTCAGCACACCATTGTATGGTACTCTAGTTTTATTTGGAGACTAATTCTCACTTATTTGGGGGAAATAAATAACTCAGTTGTAGAAACATTAAGTTACACTGCAATTTAATTGAAACCTCAAAAAAATACATATAAATTTTTATTGTTGACACTTTCATCATGAAATTTGACAAGCATTCCCACTTTTTCTATGTTTCCAAAGCATATTTGCCCATGTAAAAATAGTAAAAATTTATAGTTATCTAGATTTAATAGTAGGAAAACAAAGACAAATTATTACTACAGGTAGACATCATGGAATTTAACAAATAGAAAAGTTCTTGGATTTGAGACAAGAACTTTTTGAAGTAAAGTTAAATACTCAAACTGTTTAAATACTGTAAGTTACTTTGGAATCTGTGTGTCTGCTGCAGGCACCACTGCAGAGTGGTTGATACGTACAGTCTGCGATGTAGACTGACACATTCTGCAGCAGCAGTCAAGAGTAAGTTATTTCAATCTGTGCTAGTGTGGCTGGAAAATTTACCTTCACACAACTGCAATTCCATTTCACTCTGTCATGATACACTCCACTGTTCCTGCTTCTTCATGAGCCAGAGCAGCATTACAACGTCCTGGCTAAAATTTCTACCTCTCAAACATAATTGCTAAAGCCAAATGTCAAAAGGAAGAGGAAAAACTACAAAAAAAAGAATACCTTCTTAATGAAAATACCAAAATGAATCGAGGGATGCAAAAACAAATGTATAAATATTATATTTTCATTTTAATTTTAGTAACTTCTATGCTTCATCAAATGCCTGAAAAATGATCGAGTGAGATTATCTTTTTTTTTTCGACATTTAAGTTCAGGGGTACAAGTGCAAGTTTGTTACCTAGGTAAACCTGTGTTATGGGGTTTGTCAAACAGAGTTTTCACCCAGGTATTAAGCCTAGTACCCATTAGTTATTTCTCCTGATCCTCTCCCTCCCTCCTACCCTCCACTCTCTGAAATGCCCCAGTGTTTGTTGTTCCCCTCTATGTGTGCATGTGTATTCACCATTTAGCTCATACTTAAAAGTGAGAACATGTGGCATTTGATTTTCCATTCCTGTGTAAATCTGCTAAGGATAATAGCCACCAGCTCCATCCATGTCCCTGCGAAAGACATGGTCTCCAAGAAATACAGGATTAGGTGAAGAGACCAAATCTATGACTGATTGGTGTGTCTGAAAGAAATCAGGAGAATCAAACCAATTTGGAAAATGTATTTCAGGATATCATTCATGAGAACGTCCCCAACCTAGCTAGACAGGTCAACATTCAAATTCAGGAAATGCAGAGAATCCCAGTAAGATACTTCATGAGAAGATCATAACTATGACACAATCATCACATTCCCCAACTAAAAATTTAAAAAGCAAAAACAACTTAAAGGCAGTTAGAGATAAAGGCCTCATCACCTACAAAGGGAAGCTCATCAGACTTCACATTTTTTTTTTGGTTTTGTTGTTTATTTGTGAAGTTAAAAACGAGCGATAAAAAGTAAAAACTGCCATACAATTTTTTTTTGTTCTCATTTTCAGTTTCATTGTCCTCTAGAACAGATGAAAAGACAACAGACTAGTCCTTTTTTTTTTTTTTTTTTTTTGAGACAACAGAGTCTTGCTTTGTCACCTAGACTGGAGTATAGTGGCATAATCTCAACTCACTGCAACTTGTCTCCTGGATTCAAAAGAGTCTTGTGCCTTAGCCTCCTGAGTAGCTGGGATTATAAGTGCCTGCCACCATGCCCAGCTAATTTTTTGTATTTTTAGTAGAGACAGGGTTTCACCATGTTGGCCAGGATGGTCTTGAACTCCTGACCTCAGGTGATCTGTCTGCTTCGGCCACCCAGAGTGCTTTGATTACAGGTGTGAACCAAGGCACAACTTTTTAAAAGATACCTTAGTGCAACAAGAAATCTGTACCTATATAAAGTAAAAATTAACAGTCCCTTGGTTATTTGATTTAATAATCGTTTATGACAGAGAATCTTCTTTGTTTAAAATCTGTTCTTAAGTGACTTTGATATAGATTTTATAAAATTTTATTTCATTTCTGTTTTTAGAGACGGGTCTCACTCTGTCGCCCAGGCTGTAGTGTGGTGGTGTGATCATAGCTCACTTAGGCTCAAACTCCTATGCTTATATTATCCTTCCTCCTGCCTCAGCCTTCTGAGTAGTTTAGACTAGTGGTGTGGGTCAACATGTCCTGCTAATTAAAAAAAAATTGTAGAGATGGTGTCTCACTTTGTTGTCTAGTTCTGGTTTTGAACTCCTGGCCTCATGTGATCCTCCTGCCTCAGCCTTCAAATTCCTCCTCCTGCTGGGATTACAGGTGTGAGCCAACAGATTGGGCCTGATTTTGCAAGTAATTGATAATGGGGCCTTTTATCACTAGAGTATGGGAATGGGATTCAATGAGTATGTGAATATTGTGAAATTATGTGAAAAGTTTTGTAGATATGGGTAGTTTTACATTTATTGGAAGATATTCGGGAGCATTTATCAGTTTCTCAAAAGGGAATGTGACTTTCAGAAATTAGGAACCAGTACTCTAATTTGTATATTGTAGTAATATAATAAATGATTACGTAAACATGGAAATACAAATATGTCTACTAAATTAATGCTGCTCATCAGCTTGATGGGGTACTATTTCCCTTTTAGCTTGAGCTAACAGTGCAACCAGTAAAGTCATCCCACTGATTTGGATAGAAAGACTTATAGGAAACCAAAGTAAAGTTACAAGAATATTTCTTGTAGAAAAGACACTTATAGTGATCTTATTAGCAGATTATTACAAATAAGCTTCCAAGCTGAGGCAGTTAATATTTATGAGACCAAAATGAAATCTGTGGCGGAGAATATTACAGCCTGAGTATATATATAATGTTTTTAAATTTAAGAAGTCAAAAGTCTGTGAAATCAATAGGGTAAAGCATCCACGCATGGACCAGGTATCACTATTTTTATAAAACTCACAGGTATACATAAGGCGAAGCAAAATTTGAGAAAAGCCATTCTAAGAGAAAACCAAAAAGCAAAACACTTCATTACCTGTGTCTAAGGAGGCCTTACCATTACTCTGAGCCTGGCTAAACTTTAGGCAGCCTTCTTTCTCACTCAAGGGTCTGACCTCCTTTTCTTCAGACTATTTACTTTAGAAAAGCTTGTAAATTCTTTCTACTCCTTTTGCGGTATAAATCTTTTTAAAAGCTTCTTGACAGTTTTACAACCAAACAACAGTGGCTCCACTAGTAGGTCATTCTCAAGGACCTATTAGTGGAGCCATTTCTTTGAAACTTTAAAATGTAAATGCTGAAGGAGATCCCACTTCGATCTTCCAGTCTGTATGAGAGAGTAGGACTCTAATGTGGATCCCTTGTTCCAAAGTGTGAAAACTACATTCTGTCATGGAGATAAGAGACAGCTTATTCTCTGTTGGGTAAGGCCTAAGATCTTCCTGCCCCAGGCCTTAAGATGGGTTCTGCTTTTTGTTTAGTGGAGTGTAGACTGCATTTTCATTTCTCCCCACTATTGCATAGCCTTGAATAAAGTTTTCCCTGCTTGTTTAACTTTGGTGCAATTTTTGCTTTGATTACCGTAAAAATAGGGATTAGCCAATGAAACTACTGTTTCCATACTAATTTACTCATCCTTTGCATAAAGCAGATAGTAAGACCTACTTGTCCTGTATGTTCTCAATCATAGAGCATGTGAGAATCACCTGAGGCACCTAAAAAGAACTCTGATGATTAGACATTTCCCAAAGTGATTCCGATTTCCTTTGTTAGTGGGTGCGATCTCATGGTAGATAGTTTTATATTTCCCCAGTTGATCATAATGTGTACCTTGGATTGCGAAACAGTTAAATAATCATTTTGTATTGTACTGATGGATTAGTAAGAATGTCACAGAAAAGGAAGAACAAAAGATTCAGGAAAAACAATTTGAAATGCACACCTGAAATTGTGTTGACCATTAAATAATTTTCTTTCGGATAGTGTTATTATCGGATTATATTTGTTACTAAAGATTAGTTTTATAATTATGTAAGTTTTTACCAAGTGATATAAGAAGTACCATTGTAGCCAAGTCAATTTCTTTTTACATGAATAATAGTCTAAGTAATTGAGAAGTAAAACAAGAAATTGCCATTAATATCTACAGTGTTAAGACCCTAATTGTCTATATATGAGACTGTGCATTTCTGAGGGGTTTGTTGATTACTCAAGGCTTATATAGAGATATAAAGATTATCTTTTATTCCTCTAGATATTAGTTAATAAGGTTTTAGTTAATAAGGTTTTCTACAAATCATTCACAGAAAAATTTTTACTTCTATTGGTAATTTCCAAATGACATAAAATTATAAATATTTTTCTGCAAAGAAAATTTTATACTTTACTAAAATGTAAAGTATAACCAGAATTTCTTAACAGTGGGACTATTGACATTTTAGGCCAGCAACTTCTATATTGTGGCAGGAGTGGTTGTGTAGAAGCTGTCTTATGCATTATAGGATGTTCGGGTGCATCCCTGGATTCTACCCACTCAATGCTTTTTTTCTCCTCACAAGATGAAATGTGATTATGGAGGAGACAATATGCTAGCATTTTCATATAGATTATTTCATTTAATTCTAGGAACTACTCCATGAAACAAGCATGATCATCACCTTCATTGTTTTACAGGTAAGAAAACTAAAGTTTACAGTAAATTGCTTATCCATAGTTGCATGTGTAGTAAGAGGGGCTAGAGAGTAGGAATTTGATATTATTTTGAGCTCTTCAGTTTGTAATCATTGTTTTCCTTTAGAGTGAGTTATCTCCTGGTTTTCCATGATAGTAAGTCTTTCTTGGACTTTTGTTCAGGCACCAACATTCCTCTACATGCTTAAATTCTTCGCAAATAGCATTGACCTTTTTATTAACTCTAAAGTGTAGTCTATAGTCCAACAAACTGTAAAAGTAAGAAGTGTTAAAATTCTTTGTTTAAAAGCATTCATTATTACTTACATTTCTAAATGAATGTAAGAAAGGCAGTAACTTAGCAAACAAACAGTTATGATGAATGATGTCCATTCCATGGCTAAAGTGGCAGGACACAAAATGTAATGGAATTGCACAAATTCAGAACACATTTTCCTAATTTGAGGATTTATGAACTTCTGCCTTATCCATGAATCAGAGAAAAATAAGGCATTCCAAGCTATAAAAAAGTGCCTCTCTTGATTAGCTATGTTACCATACTATGGTTCTGTTCCTGTTTATATACTTTCATTTGTCCGGAGTTGTGCTTTTGAAGGAAATCAGAAAATTTCATTCCACAATATACTTATTTAACATTGCTATTCAGAAGGCCTATGAACAGAAGGAGCCCTGCAAAGCTGTCTTTTGTGGGGGAGACTTGCATCTATAGCAAATGTGCATTGATGTGGCCAGGTTTTCTCTGAAGCCTTCCCCTGCAGAATAACCCTAACAAAGATTAACTGAGAGTTAGACAGCTTTCAAGATCTCAAAGAAACGTTTACTACTTCTTTTCAGGGCTGCAACCTGTGGGATACCATCTACATAACAAAACCAGTTTTGCTAGTCAGGTCTCCTCTTCTCCCCTCCTGTAACCTCTTTTGTCAGAGCCAAGCCCCATTCTTTCTGTAATCTCAGCATGGCACATGTGCTTTTGAACTACACTCGAAGGTTGGGAGTAATCACGTTGTGGTTCTTCCAGATGTGCAGGTTAACACATTTGTATGCCTTTTCTCAAATCAGTGTTTTGTGAGTTGATTGTAAAGCAAAATTTCAGAGGACAAAGGGAAGTGTTTCCCTTAGTCACTACACCTTAAATTTAAAATTTTTAAATTTATTTCCATTGAATGAAGCAGGAACAGCCACAAACAAACCTCTCAAACACCAAACTGGGAAGGAAGTGGTGATTTCTTTGGCTGGGAGCTGCACAGGCATGCATGTCTCAACAACCGAGCTTCCTGACTAGAAAATCCTAGCCCCTTATAAAGGCTTACAATTCTAGAAATTACACGTGAAAGGGTCTTGATCCATGAAGTAGGTGTGGGGTGCGTGACTTAGGTGGGGGTCTGATCATGTTTAAGTACAAACAATGCCTTTTGGAAAGATTCCTCCATACCATGCCTGCCATCTATAGGAGTGCCATTAAGGGTGGTGCCCAGTCTGCCATCTTTTACCTCTCCTACTGAAATGCAATGTAGATGGCTAGGGGGAAGTGGTCTTAGAAGCTTGAGAGGATTAAGGGTCTCCTTCCTCATGACTATATGCTTATATTTTAACAATGCTACTGCAAAGTAATAAAAATATGAAATATTGAGTGTATGGCTTGAGATATATAGTAAATGATTATGTGAAGTTTTGCTTTGTGATTCTTACTACCGTGTGTGTCTGTGTTTATCAAAACAAGCATTTTAATTCTTAAAGCAGTGTGAGTTTGATCTAGAGTTATTTCTGATTCAGTCAATGCTGAGCTTGAGTATTAATTTTCTGAATTTAGTTGCAAGAATAAAAGGTAGCTGGAGTGGCTGAGGTTCAGTAGAATGCCTCGTCGTCTTCACTGACTCAAACAGTAACACCAAATAAACAAGAACCTAAGAAAACACCATTTCCTTCATATGCAGTTTCAGACTATTTCACCTCACCTTTGTTACTCAATGTTTGTTATTATTTTTAGCTCTTTGGAGCTTTTTAGAAATGCAGAAACCTAGGTTCCATTCCAAACATGTCACTCAAAATTTGTTTTTAACTGTGTCTTTGGGGATGAGACTGACTTACCATTTCCTATGCCCACCAGAACACAACTCATAAGCCCTTCTTTCCTTGTCTAGAGATTCTGGCTTTCCCACTGTAAGAACTGAAGATCCCGCAGCTGAAATGACGTCATGAAAAGGCCTTAATTCAGGTAGAGTTGGTTTTCTTGTGTGGTCTCTATTTAATAACTTCCACTTTTGTGCATTTCAATTTCTGTGTGTGAACACTGAGATAAATAGCCAGAGTCTTTAAATAAGAGAGACAACAACTAAAAACAACAATGAAAACTTATTCAGTTACAGCAACAGCGATATATAGTAGCAGTTCCATTGTGCAGGCAGTGATAAATGTGAAACCATAAATTCTGGTAACAGTCGTGGTAGTAAATAGATAGAAACAAGAATAGTTCACAGATAAGGATATGAAGCATACACTCTGTATTTTACCAAAAATGATGTTCATATATTTTGTAGACTAGAGAGCCTTTTTAAAGAAAAAAAAATTCATAACCAAATGCCTTCTAGAATTCTCTGTGAATAAATTGTCAATATAGTATTTTATTTAAAACATAGCACTATTACATATTTTCTCTATCATTTTATAAAATATCTAAAAGAAAATAATGGAATGTATCTATCTCCTTTAACATTTTCTACATAATATAGTCTTTCTAATCTCTACAGATCTTAGCTCATTTTAAAAACCTTTATATGCATGGCTATCGTATTTTTCAAATTAGATTTAAAATTTATTGCTTCATATAATCTTTATTAAGTCTCTTCTAGAACAATAGAAGTTGAAAGATAAATGCTCAGCATACTTGCTTATTTCCTACATATAACTGTAGTATATTATCATATTTATGTCTAAATTGATACCAAAAAGACTAGAAGATAACATCAACGAAGCCATTTAATTAATTTCATTAAAGTCATTTTTGATGTCTTAATTAAGGTTATGGTTTCTCCAGTCCAGTGGACTTGAAGTTCACTAAGTGTGGAAATACCAGTGTAAATTATTTTACTTTTAATAAGCTACAGTTTTAGCAAGGCAAAATTTGATAAATTTTTAAATAAAATGTATTTTTACTGGTTACTAATAAGTTAACAGTACATCGGCTTTAACTTTATCCATGTCACTGTATTATCAGCTTTTACTTATCGTAAATTAGTAGGTAGAGACTTTTTTTATTTCTATTCTAAGGTTTATGATACTATGTGTAGTTAAATCATTTTTAACATGTTATCCCTCATTATATTAGTTTGATAATTAATTATCCTAAGGCCATCAACTTTGTAAAACACTTAAAAATTAAGATATAGAGCAAATTAGAGAAACTGTATTGATGTCAGTTTACTATAAAGAACTTACTTAAAAGTTCTTTATAGTAAACTGACATGTATTTGTGGAGTACATTGTTTGAGCAGTCAAAGAATATTTTCAAAAATAATGAGGGCTTCAAAATTTTTATTACTCTTCTTGCCTCTCAAACATATTAAAGAATAGAAAGTTAACAGAAGAGAGACTAAAAGGAAGGAAGAGTTAAAGTATCAAAAAGAGATAAGGCAGCTGGGGGTCTGATGACTGTTATAAGATGACTGATGAGGAGAACAAGAAATAATAGTGGGAGACTTTAACACTCCACTGTCAATATTACACAGATCAACAAGACAGAAAATTAAGAAGGATAGCCAGAACTTGAACTCAGATCTGAACCAAACAGAACTAATAGACGTCTACAAAATTCTCTACCCCAA